>CM059294.1:16265000-16270000 GCA_030340665.1 Neosalanx taihuensis
CAGACTGGAACACAGAGTTAGACACAACTATGAGGGTCACACAGGAAGCACACAGGGATGTAGTGTTGTAGTTGTTGTTCTGACACACACCTTGGGGTTTGTCGTCGGCTACCAGGTCCAGCGTCATGTTTGTGCCGTCTGATCTGGAGCTTTCTGTCTTCTCTGCATATTTCTGACAGGTGTTGGGGTCAAAGGTGAACCCAGGTTCTGTCAGGAAGAGCTCCTCTGGATCCTGGTAGGTGGGGTTTGGGGCGGCGCCATGGAAACAGCTGAGCCGTTCTTCGCCCTGCTTCTTGCAGCAGTGGTAATGACTGGTCTTAATGGAGAACTCCTCCTCACAGAACTGCTTCAGGTTCTCCTCCCACTGCAGGACACAAACACACACATGAAGAAGGAGAAATATGGAGGCTGAAACTGCTTCCTGCAGAGTCTTAAAGTTACAGTAACTGACCGCCTGTTTGACACAGCAAAGCGTCACTTCCTGGTCCTGGGTCTCGTTACCCTGGCAACACTTGCTGTACCATGACTCTACAAGGTTGATGGCGGCCGCTTGACGATGCAGGTAACCAAAGCTGGACTGGGGGAGGGAACTGACTGGGTACCGGGGACGACGGTTGTCCTGGAAACAGATGGCTTGGAGGTTGCTGACAGACGGCCGGGCTGGAGGGAACGGGATCTGCAGAAAGGGGTCCGAGTCTGGGGGGGTGAAGGAGCGAGGACCCAGAGGGCGATCTGGCAACACCTGGGAACCTGGACAGGCAGAAAAAACACATGGACATTTTACTGGGACAGTTACAGCTGTGATCTCTTACTGGGACATTTACAGCTGTGATCTCTTACTGGGGCAGTTACAGCTGTGCTCTCTTAACTGGGGCAGTTACAGCTGTGCTCTCTTACTGGGACAGTTACAGCTGTGCTCTCTTAACTGGGACAGTTACAGCTGTGCTCTCTTAACTGGGGCAGTTACAGCTGTGGTCTCTTAACTGGGGCAGTTACAGCTGTGCTCTCTTAACTGGGGCAGTTACAGCTGTGATCTCTTAACTGGGGCAGTTACAGCTGTGCTCTCTTACTGGGACAGTTACAGCTGTGCTCTCTTAACTGGGGCAGTTACAGCTGTGCTCTCTTACTGGGACAGTTACAGCTGTGCTCTCTTACTGGGGCAGTTACAGCTGTGGTCTCTTACTGGGGCAGTTACAGCTGTGCTCTCTTACTGGGGCAGTTACAGCTGTGCTCTCTTACTGGGGCAGTTACAGCTGTGCTCTCTTACTGGGGCAGTTACAGCTGTGCTCTCTTAACTGGGGCAGTTACAGCTGTGGTCTCTTAACTGGGGCAGTTACAGCAGGCAGATGTCCTACCTTTCTTCCTGAGGGCTTGGATCACGTCAGGATCAGGAAGGACCTCTCTCTGCTCCATGTCAGGGTGCTCTAGAAGAGACAGAGTGATGATTACACACCTGTAAACCAGGTGAGCAGTGGGACAATGTGTTCAGCATCAGAACAGGTTAGCTGGGTCTTACCGATGGGTTCCCACATCTCCCACAGATCCAGAGGTCTCTGATCCATATCCTGCTGGGATCTCTCTGAGGCAGGAGAATGTTACTGGGTGAATGTTAGAGTCTTACTGGGTGAATGTTACAGTCTTACTGGGTGAATATTACAGTCTTACTGGGTGAATGTTACAGTCTTACTGGGTGAATGTTACAGTCTTACTGGGTGAATGTTACAGTCTTACTGGGTGAATACTACAGTCTTACTGGGTGAATGTTACAGTCTTACTGGGTGAATGTTACAGTCTTACTGGGTGAATGTTAGGGTCTTACTGGGTGAATGCACATTGTAACACAAAAACACTCACATAGAACAAAGCTGTTCTGTAACAACTAGCGTCATGAGATCTTAATAGAGCAAAGTCCCAGCTCAGGAAAGAGTTCAGAACGGACTTTCGAGCCAACAGGACGACATATAAACTTTAGTTTGCAGTGCCAACATGTTCTGTGTGTTCCAGGCAGAAAGATCCGGTTCTAAATAACCTGGCAGCTGAGTTGACAGCAGAATCACACACAGGAAGCACAAGTACACACAGCAGCGAACACTTTGATAATAAATGTGCGTAAAAGTCATAAAACTACGAATTTAAACTCCGCCATACCTGCAGAGGCTGCACGCAATAAAAGCAGAAGGAATGTAACCGAGCACGCGGCAGCTCGAGACGAGATCATCATGACGAAGAGAGCGCGACTGTCCTCCCCGTTAACTGAACTGAACTGTGTCTTAAACCTTGGATAGGAGACAAAATATCAACTATCCTCACTGGAGCTGAGCTCAAGGTCCCTGGATCTGCTGTGCGCGGGCAGGATGTATGTGTGTGTGTGTGTTTTCTTTCTCTAAATGTTGTGATCTGGGTGAGGAGGGTGGGTGAAGTGTTTCCACGTGAGTCATAGGTTCTTCTCTAATCTGGGGCAAAGTCACTACATGGCCAAGGTTCTCTGTCGAGATTATTACGGATACCAAACACGTTTGGGCACGATTCATTCGTTTTAATATATGCAGTTTTGCACAGTATATGCAGCCAAAGGTGAGAAGTAGAGTTTAATACGTCTGTCTGGGAGAGAGTTCAGGTCGGAGAGGCACACTCCTTCTGGCAGTGAAACCACAGCTTTCTGTGACTCCCCATCACCTTCAGACCCGCTTGAAACAACAGACACACACACTGACCCAGCTGAGGCCCTCAGGAGGAATAGATAGATCTTTATTTGTCAATGTCACGAGGTACAACGAAATTGAAAGTGCTTCTAGTCAGTGCAAAAAGTAGAAACCTAGTGCTAAAATAACGTCTACAGGAAGAAAGAATGTCAGCATGTGTGGAGGATGCGTCACACAGAGTAGCTGTGAGTCTGCAGCTTGAAGTAGAACCCGGATTCTTTAGAGATCAGTGGTCATGTGACCCCCTGTGCCCGCCTGGTGGGGGGGGGGGGGGGGGGGGGGGGGTACAAAAATACAATCTATTTTCAAATTCGTTGTATCAGCAGTTTATTTTAAGCAATCTTTTTTTTCAAGAATCAACACATTATCAACACACAGACGTTAGAAATATAGAACTGCAACAAACAGAGTTTCAACAACAAACAAATCCCTTGTTAATACTGATGAGCCCTAAATACTTCTCACACCTTCAGAAACACCTTCAGTCAGAAACACCTTCAGTCAGAAACACCTTCAGTCAGAAACACTTTTCCTTATAAAACACTAGAAAGACAAGCCAACAGATCAAAAGGAAGAGAAACAGAAACAGCTCCAACTTCAGTCCACCTGCTCAGTAAAAACAGACATTTAGAGAACAAAACCTTTCAGAAACAGGAGGATGTGTTTCTGCTGCAGGTGTGTTGTGGACCCTGAAATCTGACCCCTCCTGGTTAACCCAGCTGACCTCCTGCCCCCTGCTGGACCACCTGAGACATTACAACTCCAATCAGGGATCAAACGTTAAGTTCATACATCTGCACTCCACAAAACAACAATAACATCAGATTCAACAATCAACAATCTGAATCAATACTTTCAAGATATAAAAGTTATGGAATACCTGGAGTAAGATTATCTATAAAATAACTTCTGCATGAAAGTCATATCTAGATCTTTATATTGCTCAGATCTGTTTCAGAATTACAAAAATATACTTATAGTAAAGACTTCAATAAAACATTTGTCATCAACACTGTGTCAGCACATTTTGCATTTTGTGTGTGTGTTCCAGTGGTGGTGTGTGTTCCAGTGGTGGTGTGTGTGTGTGTGTGTGTTCCAGTGGTGGTGTGTGTGTGTGTGTGTTCCAGTGGTGGTGTGTGTGTGTGTGTGTGTGTTCCAGTGGTGGTGTGTGTGTGTGTTCCAGTGGTGTGTGTGTGTGTGTGTGCTCATAACAGCATGCTAGCACATGCAGCAGATCAGTGTGGTAGAGGGAGGTCAGTGTCGGAGGTGAACAGCTCCCTGTACAGAGGAGGGAACAGGGTGTGCACAGTGAGGGGGTAACACTGACTGAACCAGCGCAGCTTCTCCACATGCAGACTGCACAGTGAGCTCAACAGCGCCACCCTCTGGTTTAACTGAGGAAAGCAAACACACACAACAGACTGTCAGTTCATAATGTGTACATTTCAGTGTGTTTGTGTGAGTATGTGTTAGAATTAGTGCAAGCCTGTGTGAGTGTGTGAGGATTAGTGTCAGCCTGTGTGTGTTTGAGGGTTAGTGCTAGCCTGTGTGTGTGAGGGTGTGTGTGAGGGTGTGTGTGAGGGTGTGTGTGAGGGTGTGTGTGAGGGTGTGTTTGAGGGTGTGTGTGTGTGTGTGGGGGGGTTGCGCTAGCCTGTGTATCTCTGTGTTACCTTAGGCAGCAGGCTGATCTGGTGGTCTCGGTGTAGGACATGATGGAGGCCCACCTCCAGGTCCCTCCTCACCCTCTCCACCCTGCGCCGGTCCTCCAGACAGGGACGATCTGGAAGAGAGACCCCACCAGGCAGAGACACCAGGGTCAGAGACACCACCAGGCAGAGACACCAGGCAGAGACATCAGGGTCAGAGACACCAGGACATCACGTGTGTGTGTGGTGTTAGAGAGACAGGCAGGCAGGCAGGCAGACAGACAGACAGACAGGTAGACAGGCAGGCAGAGAGACAGACAGGCATGCAGACAGACAGGTAGACAAACAGGCAGACAGACAGGCAGACAGACAGGTAGACAGGCAGGGAGACATACCTGGGTTGATGAGCACTAATGCGCTGAAAAGAGCGATCTGGTTCTCAGTCAGTCTCAGAGCACACGTGCCGTGAGCAAAGTCAAACACAGCCTTGATCAGATCCCCACACCCTGTCCAGAGAAACACCAGAGAAACACCAGAGAAACACAAGAGACACCAGAGAAACACCAGAGAAACACAAGAGAAACACCAGAGAAACACAAGAGACACCAGAGAAACACCAGAGAAACACAAGAGACACCAGAGACACACCAGA
>CM059294.1:16272500-16285000 GCA_030340665.1 Neosalanx taihuensis
CACACACACACACACAGTCACACACACAGTCACACACATTCACACACACAGTCACACACACACACAGTCACACACACACATCCAGCCACACCCTGGATACCCGACACCAGCACCCTGCACTGTACATACTGTAACACTCACCTATCTGTTGTAGAGAAGAAGGATAGGAACCAAAAGGATCGTCATGAAGGTCAAAGGTTGGAATCCCTACATCCAGTCTGGGCATGCAGAGACCTGACTGATCAGGTGACACCTGCCTGGAGTTGAACCCTGACACCAAAAAGATCCACAGGGTGAGAGAAGGGAACACACCTACCCTGACCCCTCTGACCTGCCCCTGCTGCCCTAACCTCTGACCTCTGACATAAACATTCAGTCATTTATCAGACGCTCTTTTCCAGAGTGACTCACAGCAAGTACAGGGACATTCCCTCCTGAGGCAAGTAGGGTGAAGTGCCTTGCCCAAGGACACTACATCATGTTGGCACTGTCGAGAAACAAACTGTCAACATTCAGATTACCAGCCCAATTCTCTAACCACCCCAGGAGGTCAGGCCCACAGCCTGGGACTCACCTGAGGAGCAGACCAGGTAAGGATGCACTTCAGAGGGGAAGGGTAGCACATCTCCCTCCCCAGGGCTGGCGTAGGCCAGGGCCATGGGTGTGTGTAGTGGAGAGGCCTGGTCCCTGTGGTCCCTGTGGGCCTTGCTGGGGCAGGACAGGCCGGTCTGGCCCCCCTGGAGACCCTGCAGCTGTCTGTGTCGCTCCACCTCTGCGATCAGAGAGTCTCGCTGGCGTTTGGACATGCGGCCAAACTTCACAGCTGTCCAACACACAAGCAGCTCAGGAGGGTTAGACCTTCTGAAACCCTGTGGTGTGTGTGTGTGTGTGTGTGTGTGTGTGTGTGTGTGTGTGTGTGTGTGTGTGTGTGACAGGCTGAGTGTGTAAGTGTGTGTGTGTGTGTGTGTGACTGACTGACTGAGTGTCTAAGTGTGTGACTGACTGAGTGTGTGTGTGTGACTGACTGAGTGTGTAAGTGTGTGTGTTTGAGTGTGTAAGTGTGTGACTGACTGAGTGTCTAAGTGTGTGAGTGAGTGAGCGTGTGTGTGTGGGAGTGAGTATGTGTGTGAGTGAGTGAGTGTGTAAGTGTGTGTGTGAGTGAGTGTGTAAGTGTGTGTGTGAGTGAGTGTGTGTGTGCGAGTGAGTATGTGTGTGAGTAAGTGTGTAAGTGTGTGTGTGAGTGAGTGTGTAAGTGTGTGTGTGAGTGAGTGTGTAAGTGTGTGTGTGAGTGAGTGTGTCTCACCATCGCGGCTCATGCCCTGAGCCAGACACTTCTGCAGGCGGCAGTGTTGGCAGCGGTTCCTGCTGGCTCTGTCGATGGGACAGTTACTCTGTCTGGAGCAGGAGTAAGACACAGTAGGGAGCTGGCTCCTCCGGAAGAACCCCTACAGGAAGGCCAGGGGTCAGGGGTGAAGGGTCAGGGGTGAAGGGTCAGGGATGTGCTGACGTGTGTGTGTGTGTGTGTGTGTGTGTGTCATGGCTGTCTCCTCACCTTACACCCTTCACAGGTAATGACTCCATAGTGAACTCCTGAAGACTTGTCACCACAGATCTTACAGGGGATCACTTCAATCTGAGCTGCAAACACACACAGTCATGGTTAAAGACCTGACACACACACAGTCATGGTTAAAGACCTGACACACACACACAGTCATGGTTAAGGACCTCACACACACACACACACACTTATCCAATCCACTGATTTGATGTTTACAATCACATTCTGAAAACAGGTGACAACATTGGCCAACAGGTGGCAGTGTTGAGCTAAAGCTGACAGAGCAATAGCATTTTGATAAAAGAGTGTGTGTTGTGTGTGTGTTGTGTGTGTGTTGTGTGTGTGTGTGTATATGACAGTAAATCTAACTTGTTGACTTCATGGAAACTAACTGTGTGATTTGAGGTTTGCTTGTCCTCTCATCAGATTCAACCACACGTAGGTGTTTTACCACAAACTTTCTGCTTGATTTACACATTCAAACACTGACGCAATTACACAGTGACCACATCAGCAGGTCTGTTACTGCCTCAGCAGATCAGCAGGTCTGTTAATGCCTCATCAGATCAGCAGGTCTGTTACTGCCTCATCAGATGCTCCACATCAGCAGGTCTGTTATTGCCTCAGCAGGTCTGTTACTGCCTCAGCAGGTCTGTTACTGCCTCAGCAGGTCTGTTACTGCCTCAACAGGTCTGTTACTGCCTCATCAGATCAGCAGGTCTGTTACTGCCTCATCAGATCAGCAGGTCTATTACTGCCTCATCAGATGCTCCACATCAGCAGGTCTGTTACTGCCTCAGCAGGTCTGTTACTGCCTCAGCAGGTCTGTTACTGCCTCAGCAGGTCTGTTACTGCCTCAACAGGTCTGTTACTGCCTCATCAGATCAGCAGGTCTGTTACTGCCTCATCAGATCAGCAGGTCTGTTACTGCCTCATCAGATCAGCAGGTCTGTTACTGCCTCATCAGATCAGCAGGTCTGTTACTGCCTCAATAGATCAGCAGGTCTGTTACTTCCTCAGTAGATCAGCAGGTCCGTTACTGCCTCATCAGATCAGCAGGTCTGTTACTGCCTCATCAGATCAGCAGGTCTGTTACTGCCTCATCAGATCAGCAGGTCTGTTACTGCCTCATCAGATGCTCCACATCAGCAGGTCTGTTACTGCCTCAGCAGGTCTGTTACTGCCTCAGCAGGTCTGTTACTGCCTCAGCAGGTCTGTTACTGCCTCAACAGGTCTGTTACTGCCTCATCAGATCAGCAGGTCTGTTACTGCCTCATCAGATCAGCAGGTCTGTTACTGCCTCATCAGATCAGCAGGTCTGTTACTGCCTCAATAGATCAGCAGGTCTGTTACTGCCTCAGTAGATCAGCAGGTCTGTTACTGCCTCATCAGATGCTCCACATCAGCAGGTCTGTTACTGCCTCATCAGATCAGCAGGTCTGTTACTGCCTCATCAGATCAGCAGGTCTGTTACTGCCTCAGTAGATCAGCAGGTCTGTTACTGCCTCATCAGATGCTCCACATCAGCAGGTCTGTTACTGCCTCATCAGATCAGCAGGTCTGTTACTGCCTCATCAGATCAGCAGGTCTGTTACTGCCTCATCAGATCAGCAGGTCTGTTACTGCCTCATCAGATCAGCAGGTCTGTTACTGCCTCATCAGATCAGCAGGTCTGTTACTGCCTCATCAGATGCTCCACATCAGCAGGTCTGTTACTGCCTCAGCAGGTCTGTTACTGCCTCAGCAGGTCTGTTACTGCCTCAGCAGGTCTGTTACTGCCTCAACAGGTCTGTTACTGCCTCATCAGATCAGCAGGTCTGTTACTGCCTCATCAGATCAGCAGGTCTGTTACTGCCTCATCAGATCAGCAGGTCTGTTACTGCCTCAATAGATCAGCAGGTCTGTTACTGCCTCAGTAGATCAGCAGGTCTGTTACTGCCTCATCAGATGCTCCACATCAGCAGGTCTGTTACTGCCTCATCAGATCAGCAGGTCTGTTACTGCCTCATCAGATCAGCAGGTCTGTTACTGCCTCAGTAGATCAGCAGGTCTGTTACTGCCTCATCAGATGCTCCACATCAGCAGGTCTGTTACTGCCTCATCAGATCAGCAGGTCTGTTACTGCCTCATCAGATCAGCAGGTCTGTTACTGCCTCAGCAGGTCTGTTACTGCCTCAGCAGGTCTGTTACTGCCTCAGCAGGTCTGTTACTGCCTCATCAGATCAGCAGGTCTGTTACTGCCTCATCAGATCAGCAGGTCTGTTACTGCCTCATCAGATCAGCAGGTCTGTTACTGCCTCAATAGATCAGCAGGTCTGTTACTGCCTCAGTAGATCAGCAGGTCTGTTACTGCCTCATCAGATGCTCCACATCAGCAGGTCTGTTACTGCCTCATCAGATCAGCAGGTCTGTTACTGCCTCATCAGATCAGCAGGTCTGTTACTGCCTCAGTAGATCAGCAGGTCTGCCTCATCATCAGATCAGATCAGCAGGTCTGTTACTGCCTCATCAGATCAGCAGGTCTGTTACTGCCTCATCAGATCAGCAGGTCTGTTACTGCCTCATCAGATCAGCAGGTCTGTTACTGCCTCAATAGATCAGCAGGTCTGTTACTGCCTCAGTAGATCAGCAGGTCTGTTACTGCCTCATCACATGCTCCACATCAGCAGGTCTGTTACTGCCTCATCAGATCAGCAGGTCTGTTACTGCCTCATCAGATCAGCAGGTCTGTTAATGCCTCAGTAGATCAGCAGGTCTGTTACTGCCTCATCAGATGCTCCACATCAGCAGGTCTGTTACTGCCTCATCAGATCAGCAGGTCTGTTACTGCCTCATCAGATCAGCAGGTCTGTTACTGCCTCAGCAGGTCTGTTACTGCCTCAGCAGGTCTGTTACTGCCTCAACAGGTCTGTTACTGCCTCATCAGATCAGCAGGTCTGTTAATGCCTCATCAGATCAGCAGGTCTGTTACTGCCTTATCAGATCAGCAGGTCTGTTACTGCCTCAGTAGATCAGCAGGTCTGTTACTGCCTCATCAGATCAGCAGGTCTGTTACTGCCTCATCAGATCAGCAGGTCTGTTACTGCCTCATCAGATCAGCAGGTCTGTTACTGCCTCATCAGATCAGCAGGTCTGTTACTGCCTCAGTAGATCAGCAGGTCTGTTACTGCCTCATCAGATGCTCCACATCAGCAGGTCTGTTACTGCCTCATCAGATCAGCAGGTCTGTTACTGCCTCAGTAGATCAGCAGGTCTGTTACTGCCTCAGCAGGTCTGTTACTGCCTCATCAGATCAGCAGGTCTGTTACTGCCTCAGTATATCAGCAGGTCTGTTACTGCCTCATCAGATGCTCCACATCAGCAGGTCTGTTACTGCCTCATCAGATCAGCAGGTCTGTTACTGCCTCATCAGATCAGCAGGTCTGTTACTGCCTCATCAGATCAGCAGGTCTGTTACTGCCTCAGCAGGTCTGTTACTGCCTCATCAGATCAGCAGGTCTGTTACTGCCTCAGCAGACGCTCCACATCAGGTCTCTCTCACCACACAGCAGAAGGGATCAGAACATTCTTACATGACCAGGGAGGAAATGAAAAGGCTTCAGAAGCCAGCAGACCCTGGGAACTGACACAGGTGACTCCCTCTCATAAAGATGCTGATGATATTAATAACAGTGAAGAAGACAACATCAGATAAAAGAGCAGAGAATGGGGAATATTTGAGAGAGGAGACGAGGCGGAGATTGAGGAGGTGTCAACCTCAGAGGCTTTAAAGTGGTTTACTGGCATCTCTCTCAGTCTGACTATCCCTCTTTCATGTCCCTGCTCTCTGTCTCCATCCCTCTCTCAATATCGCTCACAAAGAACACAACTGCCAGTAAGACTCTTTTACTGTTCACTGCCAGGAATACCCCTCATCCTCTCACCGCCTCACCCTCCCACAGCCTCACCCTCTCACCGCCTCACCCTCTCACCGCCTCACCCTCTCACCGCCTCACCCTCCCACAGCCTCACCCTCTCACCGCCTCACCCTCTCACCACCTCACCCTCTCACCGCCTCACCCTCCCACAGCCTCACCCTCCCACAGCCTCACCCTCTCACCGCCTCACCCTCTCACCGCCTCACCCTCTCACCCTCTCACCCTCTCACCGCCTCACCCTCCCACAGCCTCACCCTCTCACCGCCTCACCCTCTCACCACCTCACCCTCTCACCGCCTCACCCTCTCACCACCTCACCCTCTCACAGCCTCACCCTCTCACCGCCTCACCGCCTCACCGCCTCACCCTCTCACCGCCTCACCCTCTCACCACCTCACCCTCTCACCGCCTCACCCTCTCACCGCCTCACCCTCCCACAGCCTCACCCTCTCACCCTCTCACCGCCTCACCCTCCCACAGCCTCACCCTCTCACCGCCTCACCCTCTCACCACCTCACCCTCTCACCGCCTCACCCTCCCACAGCCTCACCCTCTCACCGCCTCACCCTCTCACCGCCTCACCCTCCCACAGCCTCACCCTCTCACCGCCTCACCCTCTCACCGCCTCACCCTCTCACCGCCTCACCCTCCCACAGCCTCACCCTCTCACCGCCTCACCCTCTCACCACCTCACCCTCTCACCGCCTCACCCTCCCACAGCCTCACCCTCCCACAGCCTCACCCTCTCACCGCCTCACCCTCTCACCGCCTCACCCTCTCACCCTCTCACCCTCTCACCGCCTCACCCTCCCACAGCCTCACCCTCTCACCGCCTCACCCTCTCACCACCTCACCCTCTCACCGCCTCACCCTCTCACCGCCTCACCCTCTCACCACCTCACCCTCTCACAGCCTCACCCTCTCACCGCCTCACCGCCTCACCGCCTCACCCTCTCACCGCCTCACCCTCTCACCACCTCACCCTCTCACCGCCTCACCCTCTCACCGCCTCACCCTCCCACAGCCTCACCCTCTCACCCTCTCACCGCCTCACCCTCCCACAGCCTCACCCTCTCACCGCCTCACCCTCTCACCACCTCACCCTCTCACCGCCTCACCCTCCCACAGCCTCACCCTCTCACCGCCTCACCCTCTCACCGCCTCACCCTCCCACAGCCTCACCCTCTCACCGCCTCACCCTCTCACCGCCTCACCCTCCCACAGCCTCACCCTCTCACCGCCTCACCCTCTCACAGCCTCACCCTCTCACCGCCTCACCCTCTCACCGCCTCACCCTCTCACCCCTTCACCTCCTCCCCTCACCTTCTCCCCTTCTCCTCTAATACCCCCTCACCCTCTGATCCCCTCACCTACTCCCCTCACCTCTCCCCTCTTCCCCTATGCCCCCTCCCCCTCCCCCTCCCCCTCCTCCTCCTCTATACCCCCTCACCCTCTCACCCCCATCATCCCTAATCATCCACTCCTTGGACAGCAGGTCATCTTGACATTTGCCCTCCTCTAATGACACCTCTGTCATTGTGATCCTTGTTTCTATTCAGCAGGCCCACAGGCCCACAGGCGTGGCTCTTTGACTGTGTCACTGTGTCAAGTCTGAAAGCTGTGTGTGTCTGTGTGTGTCAGTGTGTCAAAGTGTGTTTGTGCATGTGTGTGTGCGTGTGTGTGTGCAGGATGTGCTGTCAGTGATCAGGATGTGATGTCAGTGATCAGGATGTGATGTCAGTGATCAGGATGTGATGTCAGTGATCAGGATGTGCTGTCAGTGATCAGGATGTGATGTCAGTGATCAGGATGTGATGTCAGTGATCAGGATGTGCTGTCAGTGATCAGGATGTGATGTCAGTGATCAGGATGTGATGTCAGTGATCAGGATGTGATGTCAGTGATCAGGATGTGCTGTCAGTGATCAGGATGTGATGTCAGTGATCAGGATGTGATGTCAGTGATCAGGATGTGCTGTCAGTGATCAGGATGTGATGTCAGTGATCAGGATGTGATGTCAGTGATCAGGATGTGATGTCAGTGATCAGGATGTGCTGTCAGTGATCAGGATGTGATGTCAGTGATCAGGATGTGATGTCAGTGATCAGGATGTGATGTCAGTGATCAGGATGTGATGTCAGTGATCAGGATGTGCTGTCAGTGATCAGGATGTGCTGTCAGTGATCAGGATGTGCTGTCAGTGATCAGGATGTGCTGTCAGTGATCAGGATGTAATGTCAGTGATCAGGATGTGATGTCAGTGATCAGGATGTGCTGAGGAAGAGGAAGGTGCAGAGGTGGTAAATGAAGACAGGAAGATTAAAAGACAGCGGTCTCAGTTTTGCTGTTTCAGTTCTGATTCTAAACCTCAAACAACAGGAAACCAATGTGACCTACAACCTTTCACTGTTCACACACACGTTTAAAAACTGACAATCATCCATCTGCACATACATGAATATATATTTCTATTTAATAAACAAACAAATAATAAATAAAAAGCACTCTTATAAATTAAGCATCATATTACAATTAGTGAACCACTTTAAATATCAAAAGAATGATGGCAAAAACATTTGATTTTAAGAAACATATTGTTTTAGCATTTCAAACAATCCAGTGAGAATATTAATAAATTATTTCATTTCAGATTACTAAACATCTTCTATCTAGTTCACCTTATCTCTCTCTTGTTAGAAGCCACATCACTGATATCAGGAGTTTCATTTCATTATCGCTGCCCACAGAACTGAATACACTCCTCTGCAGTGGCCTACACCGACCTCTGACCCTACACCGACCCCTGACCCTAACCCCTGGCCTACACCGACCCCTGACCCTAACCCCTGGCCTACACTGACCTCTGACCCTAACCCCTGGCCTACACCGACCCCTGACCCTAACCCCTGGCCTACACTGACCTCTGACCCTAACCCCTGGCCTACACCGACCCCTGACCCTAACCCCTGGCCTACACTGACCTCTGACCCTAACCCCTGGCCTACACCGACCCCTGACCCTAACCCCTGGCCTACACCGACCCCTGACACCATCAAAATCTTTAGAAAGCAGTTCTAACACTCTCTGTGAACCAGCTGACATCACCCAGATGTAGAGCACTACAAGCAAGGCTGGAAGCAGCAGTAAGCAACCAATCACATCCAAGTAACAAGGCAACATCCATCAGAACAGCAGAGTTTCATCCAGAACATTCAGAGTCACTGAGCTGCTTATTCAACAAACCTGCTAACCTGCTGACCCAATATTCTAAGAATGACTAGAACATGTCAACGAGGTATTTCTGTATGATTTCTGAATGCTCTTGTGGCTCTTCCCATTGGCACTTGTTTGTTTTCTCACTATGTATGTTTCATAATCTATAAACCCGCTATGTTTGGGGTCTATCATGTTGTCATGATCAATGACTGATGCTCTTTTTTAAAGCTCTCTCTTGGAAGTCACTTTGGATAAAAGCGTCTGATAAAGGAATACATGTAAATGTCTCCTCCCTCGTCCACTGAGGTGATGGTCTCTAACGAAGACATCTAGAGGTCTGTTCCTTATAGAGTCTCTGTTTCAGATCTTACAGTCAGCATTTTGCACTTTGAACTGTAAACTGATAAGAAACCTCAACTCTCCATCACAGGAAACACAAAGGCAAACGTAACACACAGGCACACACACACACACACACCCACCCACACACACACACACACGCTAAGAGGGAAAACAGGGTTGCAAAAACAAGAACAATGAAATATTTGGCAGCACTAATAACATTAATCTCATGAAAGATTTAATTGCGTCTCAAAGTTGTTTAAGGTGAAAACGAGCCAAACCTTTGTTAGTCAGAGCATTCTGGAACAAAGTAACTGTATTTTATACAGATATATCTAAAGTAACTTTGGTGTTTAATGGAATTATCTGGAAAAATATTGCAAGACAAACAATTTGATTTGGGATAATTTCCCATAGTTTCTCCTGTAAATAACATCGTAATTATGTTATTTAAATGTTAATAATTATTAAAATGTGTGAATTTTGTCTTGAATATTTTTACATTGTTTGATCTAATGTAAGTATAATTAATGGAAATTTACGTTAATGGAAATACAAATTAAAAACTTTCTTAAAGTAATATAATCCACACATTTTATTTTAGAAATGCATTTGATCTGCATCTCAAATCTCAACAAACTATTTGAATATTTATGAATTCATTTAATTTCATGTTTTTTTATTTGTTATAAATAAACATTTTGTAATGTTGTGACGTGAACGACATATTATTGGTAATAAAACAATGTATCAGAACTGTAAAAGCGCAAAGCTAAAGCAAAACACTCAGATGACACACACAGTCAGTGTCGCTGATGACACACACACTCCACCGCTCAGGAAAGAAGCTCAGTGAATTAAAAACTGAATAATCGAATGCTGCACCTTGTGTGGGTGTTATCTTTGATTTGTCATATTCAGAGGTTGAAAATGTGACTTCTAGTTGGGTTGTGAAGTCTTTGATGTCGTAAAGGTGTTAGAAGTGAGTAAGAGTGACATGAATGAAGGAAAAACTGAAGGATTCAACTGAGATCAAACGTAAGATCATCTCCCCCCCTCCTCCCCAGATCATCTCCCCCCTCCTCCCCAGATCATCTCCCCCCCCTCCTCCCCAGATCATCTCCCCCCTCCTCCCCAGATCATCTCCCCCCCCTCCTCCCCAGATCATCTCCCCCCTCCTCCCCAGATCATCTCTCCCCTCCTCCCCAGATCATCTCCCCCCTCCTCCCCAGATCATCTCTCCCCTCCTCCCCAGATCATCTCCCCCCTCCTCCCCAGATCATCTCCCCCCTCCTCCCCAGATCATCTCCCCCCCCTCCTCTCCCCTCCTCCCCCCAGGTCACAGTAACCCACCAGAGTCTCTTTCATAGCCACATCGAGCCGTTCAGAGAGAGAACCATGAGGTGACCAGGTTTATCTGAAGCTACTGAGGCATCAATCCAGTTACAGAAACATACTGTCACATATCTGTGTGTGTGTGTGTGTGTGTGTGTGTGAACACTTTTTTAATGTTGGTTCATTGTTGTATGTTGGCTCACTGCCTTTCTATAACCATTTCCCAGCATTGTACACTGTAAGAATAATGCAATCTTTTAACTGTTGATCTCTCTCATAGTCCAACTCATGAATCCAATGCAACTGAACTTGCTCTCTTAAAGTCCAGCTTGTGTGTCACAACATGAATTTGACAACATGTCCTCCTGCAGCCACAGTTGAGACTGAGATCGTGGAGGAATATCGTGTTCACAATGAAAACCTTTCAAACATTACAAAGCAAGTATATTCAATATTCTGTATTAAGTGCAATATGTGAGTATTAAGTGTCTGTTGTTCAATATTCCCCCATGTTGGTCTTGTTTCTCATATGTACATTACGTGCAATACCCTGTAATTCTCCTCAAGTGCAATAACTGTCTATATGTCTATATGTCTACTTAACTTACTTATTTTTTATACTGGACTTCATCGTGCCCCCTATTGTTATTGTTATATTACCCTGCAACTCTGTGTGCTGTACTTTACCCTGCTGCTGTTGTGAACTGCAATTTCTACCCCTGGAGGACAAATAAAGGTTCACCTAATCTAAAGTCAAACAGAGAGTCATATCAGAGCTTCTATTCACAACCACAGAGGAGCCATACTGCAACTGGAGGGCAACAATATTCTACTAAACTGCAAGACTTGTTGGTATCAATTTTACACCAACACATCTCATCCCTTTTCTCTGGTGAAGATCTGTTATTTGGGAGGTTTTGGGGGGAAAAACACACTAGTAGCTGTAAAGTCTATGAATTCTATAATTCTATGAATAAATTCCAAGAAGTTGACCAAAGTCACTCTATGGATGAGCAGGTAACTGCAGTCATCAAATGAAGACAGCAGGATGTGATTGCAGCAGTCGTTAGCATAGTGTGAAACACAAACATATGTTTACATGAATACAGGTAAACAAAGGTGACACTTAAAAGAACTCTGACACAAGACCAGGAATTTGCTGTTTTACCCAGTAACTTTACCCAGTAATTTACCCAGTAACTTTACCCAGTAATATACCCAGTAACTTTACCCAGTAATATACCCAGTAACTTTACCCAGTAACTTTACACAGTAACTTTACCCAGTAACTTTACCCAGTAACTTTACCCAGTAACTTTACCCAGTAACTTTACACAGTAACTTTACCCAGTAACTTTACCCAGTAACTTTACCCAGTAACTTTACCCAGTAACTTTACCCAGTAACTTTACACAGTAACTTTACCCAGTAACTTTACCCAGTAACTTTACACAGTAACTTTACCCAGTAACTTTACCCAGTAATTTACCCAGTAACTTTACCCAGTAATTTACCCAGTAACTTTACCCAGTAATTTACCCAGTAACTTTACCCAGTAATTTACCCAGTAACTTTACCCAGTAATTTACCCAGTAACTTTACCCAGTAATTTACCCAGTAACTTTACCCAGTAACTTTACCCAGTAATTTACCCAGTAACTTTACCCAGTAACTTTACCCAGTAATTTACCCAGTAACTTTACCCAGTAACTTTACCCAGTAACTTTACCCAGTAACTTTACGCCAAAAATCTAGAACTTGATTACTAAACTAACTTGTATCTACGGTCAGAAGATGTATGTGACACATGTTGAGTGTGGAAACAGACAGAGAAACAAGAAGTATAAAAATGAATTTAGCTCATAAGACATTCACTGTCTATCATCATCACACCCACACACACACACACACAGATACACACACACACAAATACACACAGATACACACACACACAGATACTAAACACTCATGCATCATCTTCCCTACCTCTCATCATCCTCTCTGATCCACTTCTGTCAATGTTTGTCCCACTTTCACAAACTCTGTTTCTCTGTGACTCGTTCTCTCCCTCTCTTTCTTTCTCTCTTACAAACTCCCCTATCACTGTCTGAAGGAATGTCCCTCTCCCT
>CM059294.1:16292500-16305000 GCA_030340665.1 Neosalanx taihuensis
TCACACACACAGTGTCCGTCATCAGTCTGTCATGTTAGCTAACTGACTCATCACACTCCCAAAATGTGTCCAACGTTGATGGAAACAAACAATCCTGAAAGAAGATTGGAGAGAAAGTGAGTGAGACAGAACAGCAAGGTGGACGAGCTGTCAGTGATGCAGTGTGTGTGTTACCTGTGCTGGTGTGTGTGTTACCTGTGCTGGTGTGTGTGTTTCCTGTGCTGGTGTGTGTGTTTCCTGTGCTGGTGTGTGTGTGTTACCTGTGGCGTCAGTGTGTAATCTGGAGCCGTCTGCACTCGTCACCTGACAGCTCACCAGTGTTTTCCTCCCTTCTTTCTTGTCCAATGAGCAGTGGAGTAACACAGTGCTGCCCAATGGGATGGGGCTTTGGACAAACAAACAGGTGTCATTTCATAGAGTCTCTAAACATTCCAGAATAGCCTGTAGAACGTTCCAGAGCAGCCTGTAGAACGTTCCAGAGCAGCCTGTAGAACGTTCCAGAAAAGCCTGTAGAACGTTCCAGAGCAGCCTGTAGAACGTTCCAGAAAAGCCTGTAGAACGTTCCAGAGCAGCCTGTAGAACGTTCCAGAAAAGCCTGTAGAACGTTCCAGAGCAGCCTGTAGAACGTTCCAGAGCAGCCTGTACTGTACCTGCGGTAGTTGATGTTGAGGTTGGCAGTCATGACAGGACCAGAGAGGTATGTGGAATGGGTCCCTGTCACCGTGTCAATCATGGTGGCTATCGCCCCCCCATGGACATGTCTGGAATAACACACACAGGTCAACATCAGCCAGCAGCACAGTGACGCTCTGTGATGAAGAGGCAGGGAGCGCTGTGAGGAAGAGGCAGGGAGCGCTGTGAGGAAGAGGCAGGGAGCGCTGTGATGAAAAGGCAGGGAGCGCTGTGATGAAGAGGCAGGGAGTGCTGTGATGAAGAGACAGGGAGCGCTGTGATGAAGAGGCAGGGAGCGCTGTGATGAAGAGGCAGGGAGCGCTGTGATGAAGAGGCAGGGAGCGCTGTGATGAAAAGACAGGGAGCGCTGTGATGAAGAGACAGGGAGCGCTGTGATGAAGAGGCAGGGAGCGCTGTGATGAAGAGACAGGGAGCGCTGTGATGAAGAGACAGGGAGCGCTGTGATGAAGAGGCAGGGAGCGCTGTGATGAAAAGGCAGGGAGCGCTGTGATGAGGGCAGGTGTTTGTGATGAAGATGAGGACAGGTGTTTGTGATGAAGATGAGGACAGGTGTTTGTGATGAAGATGAGGACAGGTGTTTGTGATGAAGATGAGGACAGGTGTTTGTGATGAAGATGAGGACAGGTGTTTGTGATGAAGATGAGGACAGGTGTTTGTGATGAAGATGAGGACAGGTGTTTGACTCACCCTGGAGGTCCTTCTAGCAGGTGTCCAGCCTGGAACACACACACACACTTGTGTTCCTCCTTGTTGACGAACATGACGTACTCAAACGCTGCTCCCTGTTCCCGAATGTTCCTGGTGAAGAGGCGAGCCTTCGACTGGATGATCTTACTGAGATACACTCCACCTAGGAAACAGAGAGCCGTGATGTCACAGTCACATGACAGAGCCCTCGAACCTCCAATCAGATCAACAAACATATACTTGGATGTTATGTCTGAGGTTGTGTTGATGGAGTCAGTGTGAGTACATTAGACTATTCCTATGTCACTTTGGATAAATGCATCTGCTGGAAGTGGAAATGTTCCAACAGGTTTCAGATCCAGTGAGAGAGCAGGAGGTTCAACATACCAGCAGCAAACTTGAGGGAGCGGTTATAGCTGGGCAGTCTTCTCCAGCACCCTCTCTTCTTCTCTCCATCCACTGTCACCTCCTCACACAGGCTGTTGTAGTGTTCATACTGCTGCATCATCTCAGTCCCCCAGGAGGCGTTAGGAAGGCTGAAGTCTCTGGGCTGGGAGGTGAAGGGCCAGGGGAGAGCCTGCCACACAAACACACATCAGAGCACTGAGCAGCCATGAAGCAGCATCATGCTGAACAACAACACTGTCATGATCTACTGTACTAGGGAGTCAAGTGGCTGGAATCAGGCTGGTAATCAGAAGGGTGCCGGTTCGATCCCTGACCGTGCCAACATGACATTGTGTTCTTGGGCAAGGTACTTCACCCTACTTGCCTCAGGGGGGAATGTCCCTGTACTTGCTGTAAGTCTCTCTGGATAAGAGCCTCTGATAAATGACTCAGTGTGAATGCTCTGTGGATGACCTACCGTCATACTGCGGCAGGGGATCCAGGTGGACCTCAGGGCAGCGAGCTGGATCCCCCCGGCAGGTGAACACGGTGTGACGGGTCTGAGGATCGGTCTGATGAGGGTCTGAGCTCCACGGCACAAACTTCTCATCATGTGCACACCGGTTCGTATCATGACAGCAAAGGATTTCTGAATACGCTAGAGCTAGACAACTGATTCTGCTGAAGGATTATCCATATAGGTTTGAAATATTTCAGTTTGTAAAAAGTGTTAAATAAATGTCCGCCTGTTGGGAAACAACTAGCCAAACTCAGAACTAACGAGCTATAGTTAAAATGAAATAAAAATAAACTATACAACAAGACAAGCCATTTCATAGAAATGTGTCCAACAAGTCTTAAATAAGGAATTAACAATATCCTAAATCATACCAGTTCAATATGAACATTCAGGCATGTTTGTTTGCTGCCGGCAGAATGACTTTCAGAGGACATCATCACTTCCTGTCACGTGCCTACTTCCTGCACGTGACAGAGAAACAGCAGGAGCGCGAGATAGAAGTTACAGTTTGCATCACGTTTAATCTTTTTTAAATCTTATCACTGTCGAACTGATGTACCAAAATAGCTGTAGCGTCTTAATTCATTTTCTGCCATCTTCAGTAAATTTAACGTCGTCAGTTGAAAATACTGAAAGGTTTCGTGTTAGCTAGCAATGTTAACATACGGCTATCTCAGTATTAAAAAAGATTAAACGTTGTGCAAATTTATCTTATTTGCTCTGATTTCTTCAGTTTTCGGCAGATTAGATACCAGCTGTGATTTAAGTCTCTGACACACATGAGCCACGTGACGGGTTTTACTGATGGCAGCTACTTCCGGCTACTTTGGTTTCCATGGCAACAAGGAAACTCAAACATCTTTTAACTGACTTAGAATAAACAATAAAGAAAAACCACTTTTGAAAGAGTTCATACACAGACATGATGTTTGGATGTGGCAGATACCGTTATAATAACAAACTTGTACAAGGAGAAAGAGACAGAATACAGGTGAGTTGTTAATGGAAGTAAATCAGTGATGTAATGGATTTGAAAAGGCATCAAATACTGACCTGGAGTTAAGATGCTAAAGAAACCAGGTGAGATTAAGAAGACAGGTATACTTAGTACTCTGTCGTTTTCCATGTTTTATAGAAGAATGCAGACCTGGCTGACCGCATTGCAGAACTTGATAGGTTTGTTAATTATTCATGAGTATTCATGAGTATTCACAACAGTGTTTATACAAACAGCAGTGTTCCTCATATTTGTCTGTCTTTAGTTTACCTCTCTCCCTGTACACCCCACCTCCCTCTCCCTGTACACCCCACCTCCCTCTCCCTGTACACCCCACCTCCCTCTCCCTGTACACCCCACCTCCCTCTCCCTGTACACCCCACCTCCCTCTCCCTGTACACCCCACCTCCCTCCCCCTCTCCCTGTACACCCCACCTCCCTCTCCCTGTACACCCCACCTCCCTCTCCCTGTACACCCCACCTCCCTCCCCCTCTCCCTGTACACCCCACCTCCCTCTCCCTGTACACCCCACCTCCCTCTCCCTGTACACCCCACCTCCCTCTCCCTGTACACCCCACCTCCCTCCCCCTCTCCCTGTACACCCCACCTCCCTCTCCCTGTACACCCCACCTCCCTCTCCCTGTACACCCCACCTCCCTCCCCCTCTCCCTGTACACCCCACCTCCCTCTCCCTGTACACCCCACCTCCCTCTCCCTGTACACCCCACCTCCCTCTCCCTGTACACCCCACCTCCCTCCCCCTCTCCCCCTCCCCCTCTCCCTCTCTCCCTGTACACCCCACCTCCCTCCCCCTCTCCTCCTCCACCTCTCCCTCTCTCCCTGTACACCCCACCTCCCTCTCCCCCTCCCCCTCTCCCTCTCTCCCTGTACACCCCACCTCCCTCCCCCTCTCCCCCTCCCCCTCTCCCTCTCTCCCTGTACACCCCACCTCCCTCTCCCTGTACACCCCACCTCCCTCTCCCTGTACACCCCACCTCCCTCCCCCTCTCCCTGTACACCCCACCTCCCTCTCCCTGTACACCCCACCTCCCTCTCCCTGTACACCCCACCTCCCTCCCCCTCTCCCTGTACACCCCACCTCCCTCTCCCTGTACACCCCACCTCCCTCTCCCTGTACACCCCACCTCCCTCTCCCTGTACACCCCACCTCCCTCCCCCTCTCCCCCTCCCCCTCTCCCTCTCTCCCTGTACACCCCACCTCCCTCCCCCTCTCCTCCTCCACCTCTCCCTCTCTCCCTGTACACCCCACCTCCCTCTCCCCCTCCCCCTCTCCCTCTCTCCCTGTACACCCCACCTCCCTCCCCCTCTCCCCCTCCCCCTCTCCCTCTCTCCCTGTACACCCCACCTCCCTCCCCCTCTCCTCCTCCCCCTCTCCCTCTCTCCCTGTACACCCCACCTCCCTCCCCCTCCCCCTCTCCCTCTCTCCCTGTACACCCCACCTCCCTCCCCCTCTCCCCCTCCCCCTCTCCCTCTCTCCCTGTACACCACACCTCCCTCCCCCTCTCCCTGTACACCCCACCTCCCTCCCCCTCTCCCTGTACACCCCACCTCCCTCCCCTTCTCCCTCTCTCCCCCTCTCCCCCTCCTCCCCCTCTCCCTGTACACCCCACCCCTCCCTCTCTCCCCCACCCTCTCAGAGTGTCTGTTTCTCTCTACAGTATTCACAGGGCTGTGTTGAAGGCCAAGTTTGAATGTGCGCCCCAGTCTGGCTGTTCTGTTAGACTGAGAGAGCTGACGCAGCAAAGAGAGACTCTTCTAGGACAGACTGCACGTAGACTGGTAAGAGACTCTTCTAGGACAGACTGCACTTAGACTGGTAAGAGAGACTCTTCTAGGACAGACTGCACGTAGACTGGTAAGAGAGACTCTTCTAGGACAGACTGCACGTAGACTGGTAAGAGCCAAGAGGGTTGAACTAAGTGTCATGGAAGTTCAGGCTAGCATGACCGATGAACATGGAATCCAGTCAAAGGTTTTGTTTTGTTATGTGTTGTTTTGTTGTGTGTTGTTGTGTTGTTGTTTTATTGTGTATTGTGTGTTGTATTGTTGTGTTGGTGCGTTGTTGTGTGCTCTGTATTGTGTTGTTGTGTGTTGCGTTCTCTGTGTTGTGTTGTTGTATTCTGTGTTGTGTTCTCTGTGTTGTGTTGTTGTATTCTCTGTGTTGTGTTATCTGTTGTGTTGTTGTGTTGTTGTGTTCTCTGTGTTGTGTTCTCTGTGTTGTGTTGTTGTGTTGTCCAGGTGCGTAAGGCAGCCCTGCAGGCTCTTCTTAACCAGGACAGAACCCAGAACACAGCAGAACTCCACCTGCAGGGGAAAAGCATCTACAAACAGAGGCTGTAACCCAGAAGAGACCAAACCTGTGTTAACTTACCAGCAGCACAATGGAACATGCTGGAAATAGATCTCAGCTCAATAAAGTCATTCCATAGCACATTCCATACATGGTGACCTTCTAATTGTTTATATATATGTAAACATTGTGTGAAGAAATGGATCAAAACAATAAGAACATTGCTTTACATTGAAGTACAAAGGGGAGAAAGCTGAAATGCTTCCTAGTGAAGTTCCTTGTTGCTGTTCCTCGTCACTAGGAGAGGGCAGGGTACAGTGACATTGGTCCTTTACATCCAGGAACACAAATATATTGGATCTGGTTAAGTAAATAACAGTAAGCCTAACATACGGAAATACGCTCCAAATTCAGGATCAATAGAAAATGATACTTTGTTCTGCTACTGGTTTCAACTGTTTTCTCTAGAAAGAATCCTGGGTTAATGTTTGCAGTGTGTCGTAGCTACACTGTGTTGTGAAAGACAGTGTGTGTGTGTGAAGTTGTGAGCACAGAGTTATGAACCTGTCAAACCAGTGGAACTAGGAACCTGCTGAGGGACATCCTGATGCATCACAACACTCACACACACACACACACTGACACACATACACACACACACACACACTGACACATGACACACTCACACACACACACACACACACACACACACATTACACACTCACACATACACATGACACACTCACACACACACACACACACATTACACACTCACACATACACACACACACACACACTGACACATGACATACTCACACACACACACATTACACACTCACACATACACATGACACACTCACACACACACACACACACACACATTACACACTCACACATACACACACACACACACACACTGACACATGACACACTCACACATTACACACTCACACATACACACACACTCACACATTACACACTCACACACACACACTGACACATTACACACTCACACATACACACACACACTTGACTGGAGATCTTAATAAACTGACTGACTCTAGGGTTTCCACACATTTTAACATTTTTATTTTGTGTTTTTTCTTTTCCTGAGTTGCCAGTGAGTTTGTTTATGGACAACAGAACATAAGTGATAGTGTTCCTGTCCTGGATAGCTGTGCTGTGCTGTGCTGTGCTGTGCTGAACACAGTCTGGATCTTCCCCTCCTCGTGTTCCTCATGCAGCTGTGTTACACAGATTTCTGTAAAAACACAGTCAGTGTTAAGGAGCACAGCAGCCTGAACTCCACTACTCACTAGTAGAATAGATCCACACTCCTGTGTCCTGTGTGTGTATGTTACATATGTGTGTGTGTATTGTGTATTGTGTGATGTGTGTGTGTGTGAACTCGTACCTTCCCTCCTCGTTGGATTTGTCCACAAACGCACACACAGCCATGTCTCTCTCCAGGAGATGCTGCTTCAGGTTGCTGATCTCTTCCAGTTTGGTTTTCATGTTGATCTCATTATCCGCTGAAGACCAACATACAGACTGCTGAGTGTTCACAGGTTCAAAAACAAACACTACCATCGCCCCATCACCTGGGTAACACCTCCACCTTGAGCCCCATCACCTGGGTAACACCTCCACCTTGAGCCCCATCACCTGGGTAACACCTCCACCTTGAGCCCCATCACCTGGGTAACACCTCCACCTTGAGCCCCATCACCTGGGTAACACCTCCACCTTGAGCCCCGTCACCTGGGTAACACCTCCACCTTGAGCCCCATCACCTGGGTAACACCTCCACCTTGGCTGCCATACCTTTTATTTTCTGTAGTTCAGCAGTCATACTTGTCTTACGTTCCTCTAATGACTCCTGTCAGCAGCAGGGGGTGGAGGGAGGGAGGGGGGGTGTTAGAACCAGTCTCACAACATCTTGGTAAAAGACACTTTAAGTGACGTCTGTCTTCAGTGTTGCTGTGGACATACTTTCTGTGGCTGGACAGGACAGTCACAGCCTGTTCTAGTTCTCTGTCCAGCCTCCCTCACATAAAACACTTTGCTCTTCAGGCAAATTTAAACTTGTAAAGAAAAGTACAGACACACCACCCGGTACTAACACAAAACACACAATACTCACGAGTCAAATAACAGGAGGAGAGAAACAGTTCATCTTTCTTTACCTTCTCTTGGTTACAAGCCTGCAGGTCCTTATCCAGCTGGGCTGTGGAAGCCAGGGAGTCTTTCTTCTTGATGTGCAGCTCATCCATTTTGGTTTTGAGCGGGGTCAGTTGCTCGTTGAGTTCTGCCATCTTCAACTTGATCTGGTAGATCCGATCTTCTTTCTGTTTCATCTGACCAGAGCCCAGAGCAAAGTTGCTCCTCAACTGCCTGATCCTCATCTCCTGCTTGATGGCCTCAAACGTTAACCACACCATCACACTCACGCTCAGGAACACCAGAGCAGACAGGAGCTTCATGCTGGAGAGAGAGAGCAGGATCTGAAGCCGGGCAGAAGGGAGATCCCCTGTCAGGCACCAGGTTTCAGAGTTCTGGATTGTGCCTGGTCAAGTCTTGAACAGTGGTTCTGTCTGAAGCAGGTGTGTCTGGGTAGTGCGTCGGCACATAACCTGCTAGGTTTGGCAGGGAAAGCTTACTTCCTTTTTCATGTAGCCCCGCCCATCCCCTTCACCGCTCCCTTCCTTCTACCATTTTCTCTGACCATCCCTTTATCAAACAAGTCTATCAGGATCATCCAAAGTATTCAAATTCTACACACACGCACTCCACACACACACACTAAACTAAATGTTGTTTAGCAGGTCTGACCAGTTGTTTTCCATGAAACATATTTCCCCTCTTTACAACCAAACAGGTTTTGTCCAACTATTACAGGTGTGTTAGCCTGGCAGTGAATCTCACACACACACACACACGCACACACACAGATCTCCAGTTTCAGCCTGTAAATGACACTGATGTTGATTCTTCTACTGCAACCAGCAGTGTTACTGGACAGGATAAGGAGGAGGAGCCATCCAGGACCAGGAAGAGGAACAATCATTAGTAAACAGGTGCGGAAGGTTTCCAGGTGAACACTGTTCCTGAAGACAACAAAAGAATACCTGTTAACGCCTTTTGGATGTGTCGTGAGGGAGTGTAGACTGACACTAGGCTCTTGGTGATTGGGAGTGAGCGCTTACAGAACCAGATTTTTAGAGACGGTGAACACGCTTGTGTCCCTGTAGAGCAGGTATGAGACTGTATGGAGGGTTGCTGGGGGGGTCAGGGATGTTGACCACTGCTCTGATGGTCATCATCTACCTACGGAGGAACCAGGAGAAAGACCTGCAGACCAACCTGAAGTTTCATCAGGTTAAACTGCAGGTGACAGGAGACATTCTGCTGGAGAACCAAAACGAGCTGGTGGCAGCTCACAATCACATAGACGAGATTAATATTCAGCTGAAGGGGATGGGAACAGAAGTCAGCCAAGTTCAAAGCACTGAGGAGATTTGGAAGAGCAAACTGGACACGTGTAGATCAGAGCAGGTGAGGATGAAACCAACCTAGGAGAAACATGTCGTCACTTCTGTTTCCGCAGCTTCTCTGCTTCTCATCATTTATAACAGTTTAGTCTTTAACCTCCTATCAGACTGACTGGATATGTGTGGCTGTGCTTGACTGTTGCTTTAACTCACAGAAAAACATGGAAGATGCTGTTACCGTCATGAAATTAGAACTAGACGAACGTACAGGTGAGTTATGGAGCCCCGATCATCAGCTCACTACACAGGTTAGGTTAGCAGGCAGCCTAGCTGCTGACCCTTCAGCTGTGACAGGATGAACCTGCTCCCCCTGCTTTAGACAAGGAGGGAGACACCTGGTGGATGACCTGGTCATTACATCTCTTTTGTTACATTAAATAATCTTGCTTTGTTTGTCATAGTAAATCAAATGTTTTATAAAGATCATTAATAAATATATAAGCAGCATATGATAACAGACAGAACAGTGACTGGAGCGGACTGGACACATTCATAATTACACACTTTGTTTTGTATATCTGTTGAAGCTTTCCTGTTTTACGCTCATGCATGTTTGTAGGTAAATTAGAAAAGGACAAGACGCTCTGGGAGAAAGAAATAAGATCTCTGGAGCAGCTGAAGGCACAGCCAAGCCAACTGTGTAAATTTGTGAAAGAACATTCAGAGGATTCCAGGTACAAACTAACCTGTCAGTCTTGTGGGAGTCAGATGGCTGAGTGGTTAAGGGTGTTGGCCTAGTGATCAGAAGGTTGTCAGTTGAGGCAACATGTTGACAGCTGTGCCAACAGGATGTTGTGTCCTTGGTCCTTCACCCTACTTGCCTCAGGGGGGAATGTCCTTGTATGTGCTGTACATTTCTCTGGATAAGAGCATCTGCTAAATGATTACATGTAAAGTTTAAAAACAAAAGTAGTAGATATGCTTTTAGAAAGTTCAGCAGATTCACCAAATCATGGTTCCTTTCATATTAATTCCTCCACAGTAAAAATATTGTTTTTGTTGCACAGCTTTTCAAACTCTTTCATTTATTTGAAATCTGTTCAGGAAACTGTGTGGAACTGCGGCTCCTGAAAAAGCACAGAACAACAAAGAGAACGCAGCAGAACCCAAACCTGAAGAACCCAACCCTGGAGAACCCAACCCTGGAGAACCCAACCCTGGAGAACCCAAACCTGGAGAACCCAAACCTGGAGAACCCAAACCTGATGCAGTTAATACTCTCTGAACAAAAACTAATATTTTTGATTATTCTGAAGGTTATTTTGCTATTTCAGACACGCACACACACATCCAAACACACACACACACACACACACACACACACCAAGGCATTGAATATCTGTTATTAACCTTGTCTTAATGACCCTGCCCCAGGGTGTGTGTGTGTGTGATTTTAACATATGTACCCCCCAACAGTATTGACTAATCCCAGAGTTCAGAGTCTCGCTGTCGCTCATCATCATGTTCCCTCTGTTGCCCTGATGGGGCGGAGCTCACCCCCCAAAAAAACAACCAATCCCAGCCCTTCCACTAAACCAACTGTTATCTGAAGTCTGATTCAGTTTTTAGTTTAGTTTTGTCCGTGTGCAGAACTGTGTATGTGTGTGTTCTGATCTGTGTAAAACCATGAAACAGATTCATTGTTGGCTCTGGTTATGAATGTATGTATTTAAGGTCACTGTTACACAATAAAAATCATGATGACGAAAACGACCCAATCAGCTGTTTAAACACTAAAAACCCTCATAAAAGACATGAGTCACATCTCATTAGTTCAACATACTGTATGTTTGGCATCAGAGTTTATCATACTATTGTATTTCAGGCCGTGTGTTGTTAAATAACAGTGTCATGTGATCCAAACAGTGGACCTGAGTTACCTCAGTGAGATGAGGTGACCTCTGACCTCACTCAGATCCCTCTCTGCGCTGACCTTGAACACTCGCTGGGGCGGAATGATGGCCAACCGATGGCTCAGGACTAATTGTGAGCCGGGGGGCCAATGTCGTCTGTGGGGTCCAGTGGATGAGTGTGTGTGTGGGGGTGGGGGTGGGGGGGGTGAGGTGGGGGGGAGGGGGGGGAGTGATGTCATCTGCGATGTCACCTGCCCTTCTTCATTCTGCTTCCTGAATCCTGGAGGTCAGAGAGAGGTCACAGGAAGTGCTCCCATAGAAATGTGCTCAGAATAAGAGTTTTCTGATAAATGACTCCATGTAAATGTAACAGGATGTTGATTTAACTTCAGGCTTTTCAAGCTTGAGGGACGATGTTTCTTTACAGGAAGTTGGATAAAAGCGTCTGCTAAATGAATAAATGTAAAATGTAAGTGGGATTCTAAGCACAGTAAAATACTATAATTGAAACCACATCTAAGCTAAAGTGTGTCCATGACACTCACAAGCTAACCAGGCCTCAGATACACTGTTAACTGAGGTTGTTCTTCCCTGATAAAAAAAAGATTGAATTGACCCAAAGCCGATGTTCCACACCTGTGTCTGGACAGAATCTCACAAACAGGGGACAAGCCTGCCTATTATTACTGCTGTGTTTCAGCACATAGTCCAATTAAGTCCAGTTGGATGTGAACAGTGGTACTGATCAAGTTTAGAGAGCATCATGTTTCCTCTGGGTGACTATGAGGGAGAGGGTCTTCATGGATGGATGATAATCACATCTATTGATCAGATTAATGTAGGGAGGAAAGACCGCAGGCTGCTGCTATAAATCAATACATCTCTGATTACACTGAATGATTTGTGTGTGTGTGTGCTGATTTGTGTGTGTGTGCACCTCCAAACTCACACAGGGTGTATAAATACCACGTCCTGTTTGAGACTTGTCCACACACACACACACATGCACACAGCATTCCATCCTCACCACACACTCACATCTCCTCTGACCACCAAAAGATACAACAACACAACTTTACACACACAACATGCAAATCCACTCACTTTGTTCGTAAACATCCACGTCTCCTGACCCAGAGATGATCCACAGCAGCAGGAGTACAGATGACTGAGGCTGCCAGGCCTGTGGGACTCCTGGACATCAGCAGCTGAAACAAGCCTCACGTGAGTACGATGGCACCACCGGAAGAACATGTGCTTCTACTCTGGGATGGGTTTATGAGATATAAACATCATTTAACCATCGTTCCAGAACTCTTCAGTAGATCTGAGGAGGCAGCTCATTAAGACCTTGATCACCTCAGTTGAATTAGCTTAGTAGAAATGTTACCTGGTTGTGGAGGTGTGCTTAACCACTGGGTGAAGGATATACTTTAGACGTTCTCAATCTAGGTAAATATCTCAGTCTTGTTAGAACATCTCAGTCTTGTTAGAACATCT
>CM059294.1:16307500-16340000 GCA_030340665.1 Neosalanx taihuensis
TCACATTATAAACATGAAGTAAGCATTGAAGCACACCACTTTGAATGAAACATGCATACAGACACATTACACAACTGCCCGACCACCTGCTCTGTGATTGGTAGACTGCCGACCACCTGCTCTGTGATTGGTAGATTGCCGAACACCTGCTCTGTGATTGGTAGAATTGAGGCTGTGGCTTGAATGGCCTGTGTGTGTCATCAGTGTTCAGTGAGGATGGAGATGCTGTCAAAATGGCTGCTTCTGGCCAATGTTATCTGACTGAGTCCACACTGTGTACACAGGGCCAACAGGGCCAATTACTACTAAAGAGAACAAGAGATGACGAGGATGTGTGTGTGTGTGTGTGTGTGTGTGTGTGTGTGTGTGTGTGTGTGTGTGTGTGTGTGTGTGTGTGTGTGTGTGTGTGGAGATATATAAATGTGTGTCTAAGAAATAGAATCACAACAGGAGATCAGGGGAGCCTTAGAGAGAGCAGGAGAGATAAAGAGATAGAGAGAGAGAAAGAGAGAGATGGATCTACATGTATAGAGTAACAGCAGAGAGGGCAGGAAGTGAAGGTATAAATATCTTAGCGCTCAGTCTCCACATCGTAGTCCAGGACTGACCTGAAGCAGACAGACAGAGGAGGGAAAGGAACAGGGTCAACTGAGAGAAGGATCATCTGAAAATACAGAAGGAAAGATCAACGTGAGAGGAACCTTCCAGAAGGTAAGAGGCTCTGCTAAGCATCATGATGACTGACAGATAATCATTTACAAAACTAAGGGACTTTTGAGACTCATTTTCTGTCTTCTAAGATGTTATTCTGGGCTGGAGTTAGTTCAAACTCCTCAGAGGAAATCTTTCATTATAATTTTTTTCACTGAATACTTCACTTGCTAAAGGAACATGAAGGAAAGCAGACATCAGGGATGTTTGAATGTGTAGCATCATGATGAAGTGGACCTGTGAACTGATGTAGCTCAGTGTGTCCATACAGAATGGCAGCCTCAGGAGGGATCCTGGCTCTGGTGTTCATCCTGAGCATCTCTGCACCGTGTCTAGTGTACAGCCATAACAGTGGAGAGTGTTACTTCAACACCAAAGGTTAGGCTGTGTGCTGTGTGTGTTCAACCACAGATTATGCAGTGTGCTCTGTGTGTGTGTGTTCCGCTGTGCTGGTCCAGTACCTGATCATGTGTGTGTGTGTTACAGGGAGCTGTGAACATATGGGGCAGCTGTATGGGATAGGAGAGAGCTGGATGGCTGAAGACTGTTATCAGTGTATCTGTATGGAGCCTTATGGAGTGGGGTGCTGTGACCAGTAAGTGGGTGTTCCAACACAGACATTCTCCCTCCCTCCCTCCCTCCCTCCCTCCCTCCCTCCCTCCCTCCCTCCCTCCCTCCCTCCCTCCCTCCCTCCCTCCCTCCCTCCCTCCCTCCCTCCCTCCCTCAGTACTACAGACATGTCACAGTCTTCCTGTGTGTCTTCCAGAACGTCTCAGCCAGTAGACTACCCTGACTGGTGTGAGGTCATCCGTAAGCCAGACTCCTGCAGCAGTGTGGCTGTGATGAAAGCCAATCGCAAGCTGCCGTGTTTGTGGGGCAGAGATCACCTAAGACCAGCAGCAAGAAAACCATGGAAACCAGAAAACGATCCCTTATTCTAATGTGTTTCAAATGCCTTCCTTTGTTTTAAAGTGACCTGTGACACTCTGTTGTAAGAAACTTGTACCTAATAGATGTAAAGTCATGCTTGTTATATCAGCAGAAGGACATAACTGTAGTTAGTATTCATATCAAATCCCTCTAGTATTGTGTGTAAATGACTTTGGATGTTTCTTATAAAATTATGAAATGTACCTTATAAATGTATATTCCCTACACTTGCTGTAGGTAATTAAAAAGATTGAAATAAACATATTTGCTGAATTTTGGGTGGTTGTTTATTATTTCTGCTTTTCAAGACATCAGTTTCAAAGCATGCTGGAAATAACAGCCTCTGACTTTTATTTTGAAATAAAACTTATTTGGGCGCATCTGTTCTACGTGCCAGTGGGCGGAGCCAGCAGGGAGCTGTGAGGACCGGAACTAAGTTTAGTTTTTATGAATAAAGCAGAATAAACATGTGGATTCTAATCCCATTAGAAGTTCAAGGTAACACATGCAGTCATTTCTTCAATACGGATTATATCCTGACACAGTAACAATCCAGCAGCAGCAGCCTTAATGCTGAGCTGGACTGATCCCAGTGTTTAGATACCAAGATAGAAAACACCCTGAATAAAGTCTTCATTGTTGATCTCCTTCAGGTCCCGGGACAGGCGCGGGTCACTTCCTTCTCCCGGGTAAAGACTATGTGGTGGGGCGGAAGAGCTGCGAGGTCCTCCTGCCGAACGACCAGTCTATCAGCCGGGTTCATGCAGTCCTGAGTGGATCTGATGAGGTGAGGCTGCAGGGGTGAGGCTGTAGGGGGAGGGGAGGCGACAGGGGGGAGAGAGGTGAGGCTGCGGGGGGAGAGGGGGGACAGGAAGCTGGCCTCTGCTCCAGTTACCTGCTCATCTCTGGTTCTCAGTAGATGGTGCTGTTGGATTGTTTGATGCACTTTTACCAACAAATGTTCCTGCTTGACAAAATGGTTGTTAGATAAAAGATTATCTTAGCTCTTGTTACCTTTGATGACACTTTAACCTCTGTCAGCAAGGTCAGATATCTGGATCTGTGCAAAGCTACATATTAGTAAGGTGGCTGAGCGGTTAGGGAGTTGGGCTAGTAACCAGAAGGTTGCCGGTTTGATTCCCGGTGGTGCCAAATGATGTTCTGTCCTTGGGCAAGGACTTCACCCTACTTGCCTCAGGGGGAAGTCCCTGTACCCTGTGATAAGTGACTCAATGTGTTCCTGATGGTTGCCCCAGTGTCTGACAGTGAAGGACAGATCAAAGTACGGCACGTTTGTGAATGAAGAGCGACTGACTGGAGAAGCAGCCAGGACGCTGAAGGCAGGAGACAGACTCACCTTTGGGGTCTTCAACAGCAAGTTCAGGTGAGCAGTGACCTCACTTCCTCCTGGAGCTGCAGCTCTGCAGTGACCTCACTTCCTCCTGGAGCTGCAGCTCTGCAGTGACCTCACTTCCTCCTGGAGCTGCAGCTCTGCAGTGACCTCAGTTCCTGTCTGTCTGACTGTCTGACTGACTGTCTGTCTGCCTGTCTGACCGTCTGTCTGCCTGTCTGTCTGCCTGTCTGCCTGTCTGTCTGTCTGTCTGACTGTCTGTCTGACTGTCTGACTGTCTGTCTGCCTGTCTGCCTGTCTGTCTGACTGTCTGTCTGTCTGTCTGTCTGTCTGTCTGACTGTCTGTCTGTCTGTCTGACTGTCTGCCTGTCTGTCTGTCCCATCCTAGAATCGACCAGCAGGTGATCCAGGTTTGCTCCTCATGTTTGGACACTGATGGTAAAACATCTCTGTCCCAGACTCTGCTTCTTCTGGGCGGCAGGATGGTCAACACCTGGACCCCAGACTGTACTCACCTGGTCATGCCTTCAGTTAAAGTCACCATCAAGGTCAGTTTGAGACCTGCTGTGTGTGTGTGTGTGTGTGTGTGTGTGTGTGTCCATATGTACTCATTTTTGCTCTTCCTCCATGCAGACTATATGTGCTCTGCTGTGCTGTCGACCAATAGTTAAACAGAGTTACTTCTCTGAGCTCGTTAAAGCAATTCAGCAGAAACAGGAGTTGCCTAAAGTGGAGAGGTGAGTACCTCCCCCCCCACACACACACACACACACCAGCTGTACCACCAGGGCTGTGCTGACCTCCTCTCCTGCTGTGCTGTGGAAGGTTCTACCCTGACATTGATGAGCCCAGCTTGAAGAAAGATGCTGTGGACCTGAGAGAGACGCCGGAACGCAGACGTCTCTTCACTGGAAAGACCTTCATCTTCCTCAGCTCCAAACAGGCAAGTCTGTCTGCTGTCTGTCTGCTGTCAAACTAACCCTCGTTATGGTCTACCTCGTTATGGTCTACCTCGTTATGATCTACCTCGTTATGGTCTACCTTGTTATGGTCTACCTCGTTATGGTCTACCTCGTTATGATCTACCTCGTAATGGTCTACCTCGTTATGGTCAACCTCGTTATGGTCTACCTCGTTATGGTCTACCTCGTTATGATCTACCTCGTAATGGTCTACCTCGTTATGATCTACCTCGTAATGGTCTACCTCGTTATGGTCTACCTCGTTATGGTCTACCTCGTTATGGTCTACCTCGTTATGGTCTACCTCGTTATGATCTACCTCGTAATGGTCTACCTCGTTATGATCTACCTCGTAATGGTCTACCTCGTTATGATCTACCTCGTAATGGTCTACCTCGTTATGATCTACCTCGTAATGGTCTACCTCGTCATGGTCTGCCTCCCACCTTACACAGTCCCATGATGCAATAGTAATAAAGTAATATATGAGAGGCTTCCATTAGAGTTTATGGCTGAATTGTTGCTTCCGGCTCAACATTTGTTTTGGGAGCTGAGTCCTCTGGTTTAGCAAGGGGCGAACAGCTGATATCTCTGATCCTCTTCTGGAATGTTCCTGGTCCCTGCAGATGAAACGCCTGAGTTCAGCTGTCACGTTCGGAGGGGGGAGGAGCCACCTTCTGGAGGAGGGGCAGCTGCCCGAGCCTCTCCTGGGGTCGCCATGGAGCTGCGTGGTTGACATAGCAACAGGGAACTCCCAGGCAGTTTCACCGTCCACCAGGAAATGGGCTGATTCCGTGGGACAGATTCTAAAGAAGTACACACTCTGTCTTTCACAACATCTATTAATTATAATCTGTAATCTAGACTGCATCATTCAGAGGACTAGATTAGACAAAGGCTCAGGATTTACCTCCCAAATCTCTGAAGAAACTAGCAATGTTTTTCTGTCGAATGGATTGTGATTAACTTCCCTTCCTCTCCTCAACTAAACAGGGAGGGGTTACGATTCATCACAGAGTCTGAGATCGGATTGGCTGCCATTTACGTGTCTTGTGACAAGTATTGCAATCCATCCAATGATATTAGAGACTCAGGTTGGTGTGTCTCATAGTTCATATCTTGATATTGTGTGTTGGTTGAGCAGCTGTGTGTGTGTGTGTGTTGATGGTTTGACTCATTGTACAGTGTGTTCTGGTTTGTCAGACTCCATGCGTGTGAGCTGTGTGGTTCCAGGAGCCAGCCTGTCTCAGAACACAGCGGTGAACGAGACGATGCTTCCAGCAGCTTCTCAGAACATCACAGCTTATGTTGTCAACACAGAGACTTCTCAGAGGTACACACACCCTCTGCAGAACAGCCACACCTCTCCTCCAGGGCCCAGGCTCATGTGCTCTCTCTCCCCGGCCAGGATGGACCTGAGTGGGGTGACGGCGGTCGGAGAGACCCCTGAGAGGAACCAGAGCTGGGGCCCCAAACGGCCCCGACCCTCCTCAAGCCGGGACCAGATCGCCACCAGCTACATGGTCGGAGAGACCATGATGTCATCATTGCCCGCCACAGAGAACGCCAGCGTCATAAAGATGAGCAGCACAGAGGCAGAAGCTCCAGGTTCGAATCAGAACGCCCACATGAACATGCTCCTGGCATATGGCACTCTTGGTTCTCTGACCTGTTCATTGGTTGTCATTGGTTACAGGGAAAGGCAAACGCACCGTGTCAAAGTTCGTAGCCCCGCCTCCTCTGGCTGGTGGCAGTCCTAAGGTGTCCCCACAGAAAGGCTCCCACCAGAAACCTAACCCTTTGCTCCAAGGTTCCCCTCACAAACAGTCCTCCCTGACCAACTTCTTCCAGTCAGTCAACAAGAAGAGGTGAGTGTCTGTTCTCTGCAGGGAGCTGCTGCTGCTGAATGCACAGAGCTGCTCACAAACACTGCTGAGTCTCTCTCCCTCCCTCCCTGTCTCCCTCCCTGTCTCCCTCCCTGTCTCCCTCCCTGTCTCCCTCCCTGTCTCCCTCCCTCCCTCCCTCCCTCCCTGTCTCCCTCCCTCCCTCCCTCCCTCCCTCCCTCCCTCCCTCCCTCCCTCCCTCCCTCCCTTGTTCCAGGCCTCTTGAGGAGGGTTTTCCTGCTGAGTCAGAACCAAAGAGATCAGCATCGTTGCCCTGTGACATCACTCAGGCCAAAATACGCCCACAGACGACCTCACGCTGCCCCTCCACTACCCCCTCCACTACCCCCTCCATCATCCCCTCCATGGCCCCTCCTGTCAGCTCCATGGCCCCTCCTGTCAGCTCCATGGCCCCTCCTGTCAGCTCCCAGGGCTCAGGAGCCAACATGTTCCTCAGTAAGTGTCTGTCAGACAGGGTCTCCAGCCCCGCTCAGCAGGGGCAGCAGAGCAGGAAGAGGAAGGAGGAGGATGAGGTGTGTGAGAGAAGCACAGCTGGAGGGATGGAGATAGAGGAGCTGGAGTCCATCATGTCTGAAGAGATGCTGGACTTTGAGGATGAACAGATCCCCTGTTTGGAACAGAGCTCAGCCAATAGAAAACAGCCCCAAGAGACAGTGAAACTTACCTCCACCAAGAAACAACGTCTTCAAGTGGAGGAACACGTGACACCCAATCAGAGGGTTACCCCAGAGCCGGTGGAAGGTTCTTCAGCCAAGAGATTTCAGAGTTCGTTGACCACACTAACCTCTGCCAGCCAGCTTCATAAGGCTCATCAGGAGAGCCCCCGGTCGACCAATCAGACGTCAAGCTTGGCTCCTCAGAAGGACTTTTCAGCCAATACAAACCAGCGGGCTGAAGTCAAAGATGAGGAGGTGTCTTTTGTTGAGGTTGGATGAGAAAAGTGTTTTGTTATAAGATATAATAATAATAATATTACTATCATATAATGGACTTATGAACTTGAATGAGACAAGGATGTTTAGTGTCTTTCCTGATCTACACCCCCCTCCCCCCCTCCCTCTCCTCCCCCCTCCCTCTTCCCTCAGGATGGAGCAGCCCATCCAAGGAGGGCGGAGCTTCATACCTGTCCTGAAGCCCCTGCAGTCAAACAGGAAGTCCTGGTGAGTCCTGAGAGAGAGAGAGAGAGAGAGAGAGACCCATCTAGACTGACTATGGTCTGGGTTGTCATGTTGTTTTGTGCCTGTAGGGGGCAGACATGGACGACCTCCCCCGCAGACTGCTGCAGGTGGAGTTCAAGTCTCTCATGGTGACGGAACCTTCTAGAAGCAGGCCAACGAGCCAGGCGCTGAACGGACACGGCCAGGGAAAGAACTTCAAACGCTTCCGGAAGGTTCGGAATGAAACCACATCACCAACCTAGAGGGTCTGACTGGACACACCTGAAATATGTGTGTGTGCTTGTATCATGAAACGTTTCATATATGTGCATTGTTTTTGTGTGTGTGTGTGTGTGTATTGTGTGTGTGTATATGCTTGTGTGTGTTGTGTGTGCCAGGTCCCTGTTCCTGCTCCTGGAGGTTTCCTCAACATCATTGGAGGGTCTGATCTCCTGGCCTATCAGAGAGGGAGGAGCTCTGAGCTGGACGACTGGCTGAAGGAGGCTGCTGAGGTAGAACTGGACCTGCAGAACACACATGATCCTCACCTGCAGAACACACATGATCCTCACCTGCAGAACACACATGTTCCTCACCTGCAGAACACACATGATCCTCACCTGCAGAACACATGTTCCTCACCTGCAGAACACACATGTTCCTCACCTGCAGAACACACATGATCCTCACCTGCAGAACACGTGTTCCTCACCTGCAGAACACACATGTTCCTCACCTGCAGAACACACGTGTTCCTCACCTGCAGAACACACGTGTTCCTCACCTGCAGAACACACGTGTTCCTCACCTGCAGAACACATGATCCTCACCTGCAGAACACACATGATCCTCACCTGCAGAACACACATGTTCCTCACCTGCAGAACACACATGATCCTCACCTGCAGAACACGTGTTCCTCACCTGCAGAACACGTGTTCCTCACCTGCAGAACACACATGTTCCTCACCTGCAGAACACACATGATCCTCACCTGCAGAACACACGTGTTCCTCACCTGCAGAACACACATGATCCTCACCTGCAGAACACGTGTTCCTCACCTGCAGAACACACGTGTTCCTCACCTGCAGAACACACATGTTCCTCACCTGCAGAACATGTGTTCCTCACCTGCAGAACACACATGTTCCTCACCTGCAGAACACACATGTTCCTCACCTGCAGAACACGTGTTCCTCACCTGCAGAACACACGTGATCCTCACCTGCAGAACACACATGTTCCTCACCTGCAGAACACGTGTTCCTCACCTGCAGAACACACGTGATCCTCACCTGCAGAACACACATGTTCCTCACCTGCAGAACACACGTGTTCCTCACCTGCAGAACACACATGTTCCTCACCTGCAGAACACACATGTTCCTCACCTGCAGAACACACATGTTCCTCACCTGCAGAACACGTGTTCCTCACTGCAGAACACACGTGTTCCTCACCTGCAGAACACACATGATCCTCACCTGCAGAACACGTGTTCCTCACCTGCAGAACACACATGTTCCTCACCTGCAGAACACACATGTTCCTCACCTGCAGAACACGTGTTCCTCACTGCAGAACACACGTGTTCCTCACCTGCAGAACACACATGTTCCTCACCTGCAGAACACGTGTTCCTCACCTGCAGAACACACATGTTCCTCACCTGCAGAACACACGTGTTCCTCACCTGCAGAACACACGTGTTCCTCACCTGCAGAACACACGTGTTCCTCACCTGCAGAACACATGATCCTCACCTGCAGAACACACATGATCCTCACCTGCAGAACACACATGTTCCTCACCTGCAGAACACACATGATCCTCACCTGCAGAACACGTGTTCCTCACCTGCAGAACACGTGTTCCTCACCTGCAGAACACACATGTTCCTCACCTGCAGAACACACATGATCCTCACCTGCAGAACACACGTGTTCCTCACCTGCAGAACACACATGATCCTCACCTGCAGAACACGTGTTCCTCACCTGCAGAACACACGTGTTCCTCACCTGCAGAACACACATGTTCCTCACCTGCAGAACATGTGTTCCTCACCTGCAGAACACACATGTTCCTCACCTGCAGAACACACATGTTCCTCACCTGCAGAACACGTGTTCCTCACCTGCAGAACACACGTGATCCTCACCTGCAGAACACACATGTTCCTCACCTGCAGAACACGTGTTCCTCACCTGCAGAACACACGTGATCCTCACCTGCAGAACACACATGTTCCTCACCTGCAGAACACACGTGTTCCTCACCTGCAGAACACACGTGTTCCTCACCTGCAGAACACACATGATCCTCACCTGCAGAACACACATGTTCCTCACCTGCAGAACACACATGTTCCTCACCTGCAGAACACACGTGTTCCTCACCTGCAGAACACACATGTTCCTCACCTGCAGAACACACGTGTTCCTCACCTGCAGAACACACATGATCCTCACCTGCAGAACACACATGTTCCTCACCTGCAGAACACACATGATCCTCACCTGCAGAACACACATGATCCTCACCTGCAGAACACGTGTTCCTCACCTGCAGAACACACGTGATCCTCACCTGCAGAACACACATGTTCCTCACCTGCAGAACACGTGTTCCTCACCTGCAGAACACACGTGATCCTCACCTGCAGAACACACATGTTCCTCACCTGCAGAACACACATGTTCCTCACCTGCAGAACACACGTGTTCCTCACCTGCAGAACACACATGTTCCTCACCTGCAGAACACACGTGTTCCTCACCTGCAGAACACACATGTTCCTCACCTGCAGAACACACATGATCCTCACCTGCAGAACACACATGATCCTCACCTGCAGAACACGTGTGTGTGTGTGTTTCTCAGGAGGAGCGGCAGAGCAGGTGTGAAGAGTCTTTGGGAGAGAACCTCTTCAGGTGAGGGCGGAGCTTCTAGGTGGTTCTGAGAATGTGTGTGTTAGAGGAGGTGGGAGGGGTGATGAGGGAGGGGGCGGGGTTAGCAGTATATCATAACATCACATTCCCAGGATGCATTGCACGGTGATCCCACATCAATAAAGACATCACGCACACACACAAACAACCCATACACACATACACACACTACCCCTACACACAGACAGACACACACACTACCCAAACACACACACACAGACACACACACTACCCAAACACACAGACAGACACACACACTACCCAAACACACACACACAGACAGACACACACACTACCCCACACACAGACAGACAGAAACTACCGCTACACACAGACAGACACACACACTACCCAAACACACACAGACACACACACACTACCCCTACACACAGACAGACAGAAACTACCGACAGACACACACACACACAGACACTCACACTACCCAAACACACACAGACAGACACACACACTACCCAAACACACACACACACAGACAGACACACACACTACCCAAACACACACACACAGACAGGTGGAGGTGGGAGATGATGATGGCCTCAATTGTTACTCCAGATGAAAATGGATGATGTTGGAAATAAACCATTAAAACCATAATCATACATTAATCAGGAACAAAGAAGCCACTTTTCAGACAGTGGAATTACAGGTCATTTCAGCTTGTTGTTGTCAGTCTGACCAATCAGAGCCCTCCGTCTCCTGCGTCACAGCTATGAGTGGTTACCTAAGTAACGGAGGTGATGTAAGCAGAGACTAAGACTGCTGCATTTTCCCTGTCTAAGCAGAAAAGTGTGTATGTCTGTGTGTGTGTGTGTGCCTGTCTGTGTGTGTCTGTCTGTGTGTGCGTGCATGTGTGTGATGTGTGTGTGTGTGCTCACGCATGTGTGTGTGTTGTGTGTGTGATGGAGTAGTGTGGTGTCTGAGTCATGATAGCCAGTAGGTAGTCATGCGTGTTCTAACCCACGGAGACGGATACTGAGAAAACAAGCCGCTTATTTTTGGGCTCGTCTGAATGAGGTGGACAGGAGGGATTATGGGAACCATGTTAGGATGAAGCTGATCAAACAAGCCGCTCTTTTGGCCAGCGGTTAATTGGTGTTTTTAATGTTTGCTCTGAATGATGTTCAGAACATTCTGGTTTGATGGAGGACGACGGCTGAAAGGCTCAAATTAGGGTTGACTGTCTGTAGTGTCTACACACTCAGTGTAACCCTCCTGTGTGTGTGTGTGTGTGTGTGTGTGTGTGTGTGTGTGTGTTGTCTGCGTCTTTTATAGGTACAACCCTAAACCTTTGAAGAGGAAGTGAGGTTCAAGATCCAGACTTTGGGACAAACTTTGGGACCTCAAGTTCATTGTGGAAGTTTTCAGCGTTTCGTAACTGTCACAGCACACACACACACAACACACACTCAACACACCCACACCCACACACTCAACACAACACACACACATACAACACACTCCCACACTCACACACACCCGTCTCTAGTTATGTACATTAGTGGCAGAGTTTTACATTAGTAGTTCAGTATTTTGTAGTAAATGTATTAAACTTAATGCCCCTGCCTGAGGCAAACGTTTCTGTAGTTTAATAAACTAGCTGTTAATTCAGGCACTGGCAGCAAAGAATGTAATAATGTGTCTTTCATGATAAGAGCTTTTAAAATATTTTATTTGTCCATAATAAAAAATACAGAGTACAAAACATTAAAAACTTCTTCCAGAATAAGAGGCCACATGTTCCTGCAGCAAGCAGCTGCTCTCTATCACCCTTCCCCACATCCTCCTCTGGGTTCTACCAGAACAATCTGAGGTTCCCTCCTCTGGGTTCTACCAGAACAGGTTCCCTGGCCCAGAGACACGCCCCGTCATGGCATTAGCGGTGTATTAATGCGTCAGCCACATCCTAAAGATGACCAAGTCCTTTCAGAACAAACACGCTACATTCAGTCTTCACAGCTTTTAAACACGTATTTGGCACAAAACACAGCTGACTTCTGAGGCGTCTGGTGTCTGAAACACGCTCTGAGACATGTTACACACGCTCTGAGACATGTTACACACCCTCTGAGACATGTTAAACACGCTCTGAGACATGTTACACACGCTCTGAGACATGTTACACACGCTCTGAGACATGTTCCACACCCTCTGAGACATGTTACACACCCTCTGAGACATGTTAAACACGCTCTGAGACATGTTACACACGCTCTGAGACATGTTCCACACGCTCTGAGACATGTTCCACACGCTCTGAGACATGTTACACACGCTCTGAGACATGTTACACACACTCTGAGACATGTTACACGCTTTGAGACATGTTACACACGCTCTGAGACATGTTACACACGCTCTGAGACATGTTACACACGCTCTGAGACATGTTACTGACATGATGAAGAACTGGCATCTAAACCACCTGCAGTGTTTGACCAACAGCACATGTGTATTTGAACCTTGTCCTTAATAACCAGTTCTGATAACAGGTTATATATAACCGTTCTGATAACAGGTTATATATAACAGTTCTGATAACAGGTTATATATAACCGTTCTGATAACAGATTATATATAACAGTTCTGATAACAGGTTATATATAACAGTTCTGATAACAGGTTATATATAACATGCTAATGAAGTCTAGCATGCTGTCACATGACAGGATATGACCTCATGCCAAGTCAGCTGACTGTGAAACAAGGAAATGGACAAAGAGTTTATCTGATCTGGAATACATTCAGATATCTGAGTGAAAACACTTGCATAGGAAGCCTTGGAGTCGTACCAAAACAGCAAGACGTCTGTTTCTACATATTAGAAAGTCCATTCTAGCTATGCTACTTCTACGGCACCGACTCCTCTAACAGCCACACTTGTGATGCGTTAAAAAGCATTCTTCAGTTGTTAGTGGCACTTAAGAAGCACCGTTACTTCTTCCACGTCATGCGTCTCATAATAATGCAGTTGGTTGTCAACGCTACGGCATCTTACAGCCTTACATGAGCAGTTGGAATGATTTGTAATGATTGTCTCATTACCTGCAGACGTTTACGAGATTTGAAATGGGCACTGACGGAAAATAAAAACAGGAAGTGAGCTGTTGACAACATGAGCAGGTTTGTTGCTGAAGTCCTTCTGAAAGCTTCAAATGGATGAAAACATCTTGATAGATTCTTATTGAAGGTATTATGAGCAGTGAAGAAGCTCAGTTCTTCACTAGCAGGCAGATCTGGTATCCAGAACACTCTGTCCTGGGTTTGACTGTAAGACACCAAGATGAAGAGGAAGGTGTGAGTGATGGAGTCTGATGAAGAGGAAGGTGTGAGTGATGGAGTCTGATGAAGAGGAAGGTGTGAGTGATGGAGACTGATGAAGAGGAAGGTGTGAGTGATGGAGTCAGATGAAGAGGAAGGTGTGAGTGATGGAGTCTGATGAAGAGGAAGGTGTGAGTGATGGAGTCTGATGAAGAGGAAGGTGTGAGTGATGGAGTCTGATGAAGAGGAAGGTGTGAGTGATGGAGTCTGATGAAGAGGAAGGTGTGAGTGATGGAGTCTGATGAAGAGGAAGGTGTGAGTGATGGAGTCTGATGAAGAGGAAGGTGTGAGTGATGGAGACAGTTTAACAAGGTTGCAGCTTCAACTACAACACCGACGAACCTCAGTCGTGCCGTCAGGGAAACCATGTGAGGTGGAAGGGTTACCCTCCCTCCCTCCCTCCCTCCCTCCCTCCCTCTCTGCAGTTTCCTCAGAAAAAGGAAGAAAGCGTCTTGTTTCAATAGTTAAACACTGCACACACAAGGAGCAGATTCTAAAGACACCTTCTCTTGGTGCCTCCATGTGACTTGACGTCCTGGCTGTGCTTAGAAGCTTGATGATGAAGCCAGGATTCTTCAGTATCTTTGTCTTCTTAGATGAAGCTTCCTCCTCCTCCTCCTCTTCCTCCTCCTCCGTTCACGATCAGCTTCTCTTTCTTCTTCTGCCTCCTCAGCAGACAGGAAGCAATACCCAAGGCCCCGCCCTTCAAGAAACGAACAAAGTTGTCGCCCACCAGAGGCCCCATGGCGAACAGTCCGGGCTCCTTGGTGCACTCGAAGGTGTAGGGCTGGATGTCGATGGGGTTCTGCTTGCAGGAGATGGGCTTGGTCGGATCCAAAGCCAGATATTGACCCTGGCCCTTCAAGAAAAACAGGTTGGGATGGGTCCCGATCAGAACCAGAGCCATGGAGACCTTGAAGGCCTTGAGGGAGTTCTTCCCCTGGAGGATGCACTTCATGTCAGGCTGGAAGGAGAGCACACAGTGCTCTGGGAAGCTGGTGTAGTCTGGGAACAGGCTGGAGTCTCCACAGGGGGCTGTGAGGCCTGGCTGGGGCTTGGAGCACATCTTGGAGCAGACAGAGGAGGCAAGGCTGGGACGCTGGGCTGACTGGGCTGAGCTGGCTGGGGGGCTGAGGGGGGTGTGTGTCTGGGAGCGCATCATGTGGAACACCTTGTGGTATTCTGGGTACAGGGTTTTGGGCAGCTGTTTGAAGATGAGGTCTTGGTCGTCTGTATGTTTACGAAAGACGTGCAGCACAGGAATGTTGCTGCTGCTCGCACACAGCACAGCGTCCGCTGCGCTCAGCCCCGCCCCCACGATCAGGACCGGATCAGAGTCTGGCCCAAGCCTCTGCTGGCTCACAGCCAATCCCAGGTCAGAGATACTGTGGAATACAAATGGTAGCTCCTCCCCTTCCACGCCCAGCCGAGCTGGCGAATCAGACGCCCCGGTGGCCAAAACAACATTCTCAGCAAACAGACAGAAGGGGACATGAGCGTCCCCCTGCACCTGCTGGTACCCCCTCACCTCCCAAAGACTACTCCCTCCACCAGTGTCTACACTCTCCCCCCCTCTCCCCTCCTCCACTCCCTCCCCATCCCCTCCCCCCCCAGGCCCTGTCCCAGGCTCCTCCCCCTCGTGACCCCGGGTCAGCTTCTGGACTGAGGTCACGTAGGTGTTGTCAACAAAGTTCTTCTTCAGGCCCATGAGCTTGACGTAGTTCCTGTAGTAGGACAGGATCTCCTCTGGAGTTGCTCTGTCGTTAGTCACACTCCTGGAGAGGAGGGAAAGAGAGGCGCTCAAATAGGATGATCTGGGACTGTGGGAATCCTGAGTACAGACAGGGAATCCTGTGTACAGACAGGGACCTCAGACAGGGACTCAGTATATCTCCACCCTCCTGTTTGTTTTGTCTCTGCCCCGCCCTCTTCATACCTGCGTTTGCCATTGGTCAGGTCTCGGTAGTTAATACCAGGGAGCTCCATCCAGATCCCAAGACTGATGGTCAGCATGGAGCCCTCCATCGCCTGCAGGAGAGAGAGAGGGAGAAAGGAGAGGGAGAGGAGAGAGAGAGGAGGGTGAGGACATGGGGTCAAAGTACCAGGAGCAGACAGAAAGGGAGGTGTTGAGAGCTGCTCCACTCACATGCCAGGCTCCTCCTGGTCTGGCTCTGCCCAGGACCAGGTGAGGGACCAGCTGCTGCTTGTCTCTCCTCCACTCCAGCACTGGAGGGAACTCGTAGCCAAAGTCAGCGTTGGGGTGCAGCAGGGTGTCGAAGAGCACAGCTACAGGGTTTCCTGACCGGCCCTCCAAGCCCTCGCTCAGGTACTCCAGATCCTACAGAGAGAAGCCACACATGGTTACATGAGAATGGGACATATGTAGGAACAGGTACATGTGATCAGCTGATGGGTGTGTGTGTATGTATGTGTGTGTGTGTGTGTGTGTGTGTGTGTACCTGCTCAGTGATGGGCACATGCTTGGTCTCCTGCAGCTTCCTGTACAGGACAGGGTTAGGATGGACCGTACCTGTGTTCAGGTAGGGCTTATACCCACTGAGCAGGTAGGACAGGCAGATGCCTGAAGGACCGTTCCCTAGAGGAAGACAAAGGAAAAGATGATCGTACTTCTGTCTGTACGGAGGAAGAGGAGGGAAGGTTAGGGCAGGGTGAGACAGGGTGATGAGGTCAGGGGTCAGCTCACCTATGATGACCACAGGCAGTGTGGGGGGGGTGCGAGGCATTGTCGTCTCTTCCAGAAGAGGCATGGCTGCTGCCAGAGCCAGAGCCGGCACTGACGGAGGGGGAGAGAGAGAGAGAGAGAGAGAGAGAGAGAGAGAGAGAGAGAGAGAGAGAGAGAGAGAGAGAGAGAGAGAGAGAGAGGGAGAGAGAGAGGGAGAGAGAGAGAGGGAGGGAGAGAGAGAGAGAGAGAGAGAGAGGGAGAGAGGGAGGGAGGGAGGGAGAGAGGGAGGGAGGGAGGGAGACAGGCACAGAGAGAGAGAGAGGGAGACATGGAGAGAAAAAGGGAAATCCTCTTTAAATGGAGTCCAAAGCTCCTCTTCCCCCCCAGCAGCTCAGAGGGTGTGGCCCCTGGTTGTTGTCCCCTGTGTTGGGCTCCAGTTAGCTGGGACAGGTTTGAACCAGACCCACCCAGGTGGCAGCCCTGCTACAGTTGTTGTTGTATGATAGGAGCAAAATCCTCTGTCTGCCCCAATCAGCTGACGCACAAAGACGTATAGTGGGAACAAAACACCTCTATTCACCCTGTTATTGTCCCTCCCTAACACACATACACACACGTGCATGCACCCAGCCACAATCACAACACGCCCCTCTCCCTCCCTCCCTCCCTCTCTCCCTCTCTCATCAGGCCAGATCCTGCAGTTCCTGCAAGCCTCTGTTAACTCCTAACTCTGCTTTCCTAACAAAAGGGATTTTCTAATCAGATTTATCTCGGCTCTGGTCTGTTGTGAAGTGATGCTACTGAGCATGTGTAGAGTGTGTGTTTGTGTGTTATGTGTCAGTGCCATTGTGCTCCAGTGAGCCCTAACCCTCCAGTGAGCCCTAACCCTCCAGTGAGCCCTAACCCTCCAGTGAGCCCTAACCCTCCAGTGAGCCCTAACCCTCCAGTGATCTTGTCCCCACTGTTTACATGTTTGCTGCCCTTTACACCGCTGAAGTGGGAATGCGCCCCTGGCATGCCAACACTCCCGGGCACAGACCCTCCCCCTCCACACACCCCTGCCGCTCGCCCCCATACCTTGCCCCCACGCCCCACTCCCTCCCCTCCCCTGCCCCTATTAGAGTTGTTCTCTGGTAGTTGGTCTGTTTACTCTTTTCAGTGAATGCACTGAGATTCCACACATTGCACACCCTGTTTGGACCCAATCAGGCCTGGAGCTGGCAGACAGGCTGGCCAATCAGGCCTGGAGCTGGCAGACAGGCTGGCCAATCAGGCCTGGAGCTGGCAGACAGGCTGGCATGTTCAGGTGGAATAACACACTCATATTCAGACAGTTAACTCACACTGAGGTTTGCTGAAGTGATGAGGAGACAATTATCAGAAGCATTATGATGATGTGATGAGGAGAGTGCTGTGACAGGACTAGAGTGCTGTGGCTGGACTAGAGTGCTGTGACAGGACTAGAGTGATGTGACTGGACTAGAGTGCTGTGACTGGACTAGAGTGATGTGACTGGACTAGAGTGCTGTGACTGGACTAGAGTGATGTGACTGGACTAGAGTGATGTGACTGGACTAGAGTGCTGTGACTGGACTAGAGTGCTGTGACTGGACTAGAGTGATGTGACTGGACTAGAGTGCTGTGACTGGACTAGAGTGCTGTAACTGGACTAGAGTGATGTGACTGGACTAGAGTGCTCTGACTGGACTAGAGTGATGTGACTGGACTAGAGTACCATTAATGTTAATATGATTGTAGTTTAGGACAATGTAAATATTTACTCTTTGGAATTTGTAAGAATACAGTTTCTTATGTTCTACTTGTCTGATACTGGCATGTTTTATGTTCTTCATGAACCACTTCAACCAATCATGTAAGGAATAAAAATCAGACAGATCAGAGATCTTAACTTCCCTGATGAACACATGTAATGTAGAACACGAGCAGAGAGAGCGAGGACAAAGAGATGATTTGTGTTTGATGCCTTGATGCCTAAAAAACACCGCAGCTCTGTTGTGTCTGGCCGGTATGTCCGCGTGCTGCCGGTCTGTCTGCACGTGTGTGCACGCGCTCGTGTGAGTCTAGTATGACAGGTGCACGCGCTACAGAGGAATCACAAACGAAGGGCACAAACTTACTTTATTACATTAAAATGAATCGTTATTTTGTTTAGTTATACGGTACAGTAGGCTACCTTTCTTTTAGGCTACAGCTACATTCATTTTTTCTCGAACCTTCTGTCATTCGACTGATATTGTATCAGTTTTGCTACAGCAACAATCCAGATTTAGGTTTAAACCACATCACGCCTGTCATGTTGCAAATATTTGTAACTATAATTCATAATAGTTATTGCTACCGTCTAAATGCCGTGAATGATTCCACGAGCCTGGTCGGTAATGTTGTCAGTGAAGCTGCTGTTTCAGTGGGACATGATGCACGCGCAGCTATCAGACCTATACCTTCATCATCATTACTGTACCTGCACCTTCATCATCATTACTGATCTCAGTTTCACCTCCATGGATCCGACACACACATCACATCCTGAGAGCAGGTATGACATCAGGCTTGTATAATTTAGGTCACACACACACTCACACACACACTCACACTCACACTCACACACACACTCCTTTCAGAAGCCACCTCTTCAGACAGGAGCAGCTCATCTTACCTCGGGGTGATTTAGTCTCCCAATCCCGCCTCTTATTATGGAGAACGGCCGCAGTTTAACCGTATAAATAGGCAGAGTGGGAGGATCTACAGAGCCACAGCGCTCGCTCTCTCTCTCTTTCTCCCTCTCTCTCTCTCTCCCTCTCTCTCCCCCACCCCTCTCTCTCTTTCCCTCTCTCTCCCCCACCCCTCTCTCTCTTTCCCTCTCTCTCCCCCACCCCTCCCTCTCTCTGTCTCTCTCTCTCTATTCCCCTCTCTCTCTGTCTCTCTCTCCCTCTGTCTCTCTCCCTCTCTCCCCCACCCCTCTCTCTCTCTCTCTCTCTCTATCTCTCTCTGTCTCTCTGTCTCTCTCTCTCTCCCTCTCTGTCTCTCTCTCTCTCTCTCTCTCTCTATCTCTCTCTCTCTCTCTCTCTCTCTCTCTCTCTCTCTCTCTCTGTCTCTCTAGTTCTCCCTCCTTAATAGTGGACCGCTTGGTCAGGGTGACTTTTGACGGTTTCTGACGCCCTTCAGTCCCATGTCTGTTAACCTGCAGCAGAACAGACACGGGGTCTGTGTTTACTGTGTATCTCACGCGCATCTCACTGCATCGCCAGGCATGCAGCTCGAGCCCAGATCCACCTTCTCTCTCGAGCTTCATCCTGGATCAGTTTCATCAGATCTCCACTCTCATGGCTCCTATAGAAACATCCAAACTTGGGCTTCTGCCTCTTTGCAGGCTTCATTCGGACTTCATTTTTAAAACAAATTGAATGTTACAAGATTTAGGAATACATTTAGCGAGCATTTTGGCCCATTTAACTATTAGAGTGCCCAATTGTTTTATAAAATAATTTGGTATACATTTGGGAAAAGCGATTTAGCAAAAACGGACATTGAAACAGAAATATAATTTGATATAATTACTGAGGTGTTTTAATCGATTATAGATGTAAAAGCACGTGCCTCCCAATGGAAATACATTGTTGTGGTTTAAAGCTTTAGGCGACAGTTATTTACTTAATACACAAACGACCCAATCATCCTGGCCACCATCGTTTCACACTTATGCCCTCCGGAAGGCGGTACAGGTTAATGAAAACAAAATCTGTCAGATTTAAAAATTGCTTCTTTCCAACAGCTATCAAGACTTTAAACGACTCACTGGTTTGATGTAACCTGTATAAATGTGTGCTGCTGTTGTGGTTATTGTTGTTGATGTGTTGTTGTTTTTTCTGTTGCTGTTCAAATGGAACCTGACACATGAGAGATGTGAGCTTACCTGCTGTATCGAAAACAAATTCCACCAACTATGTTGTGTGGCCTTCAATAAATGAATTTAATTGAATTGAATCATGCAATCAGCAGGTATAAAAGTAAATTCAACGACTTTGTTATTCGATTTTTATTGTTGATTTATTTGTGGTCTCTGGGTCTTTTATAATAGGAATGACATACATTTGAATAGTTTTGTAATTGTGTTTGTCTTACATGTCAGAGTGGGTCAAGGTTTCCCTCAAACTTCCAGGTGGGTCATCTCATGTCACCATGTTGGCTTTTTAATTACATTTTTAATTAAAAATGTTATGCCCAATTTTTCAGTTCCACTGTAGGGCTTGTTATCCCATCTAACCCTGCAAGAGCCGGTGGGTGGAGGTGCAGAATTCTGTGCGCAGTCACGCGCAGCCACACTGAGTAATCCCGTGAGTAAATTGGGGAGATCTCCGTGATCCTCACTTCAGTGGGGAGATCTCCGTGATCCTCACTTCAGACAGGCTCGTGTAGCGCTTCCCCAGTCCGTGCGCGCGGGACAGCACGCAGTCCACATACATGACCCAGAAGTGCTGCGCGAGGTCCAGAAACAGCTCGTGGTGTTTCTGCTGCTGTGACGCTCGGAGGAAAGTCATGAAGTTCCACAGAGCTGCCACGCTGTCCGCCACGCGCAGCCGCCGAGTCTGGATCATCGCGAGGGAGGAAGAGTCCCAGCAGCCCGGGTCGATCTCCCCCAGCTGCCCCGGAGTCCTGCCGATACCCCCGTGGCTCGTGATCAGGCTGGTCATGGTGGCGGAGCAAGGAGCGCAGAGCGCGAGGAGGACCCACAGGAGGAGACACCTCCTCTGATCCCGGTCCATGAACATCATCCTGTGATAGAAACCATCCAGTTACCATGAGCATGTACCATGATCTTGTAAGGACACATGTACCATGTATAAAATATAGCCCAACTTTTGACATCTTAAACTAAGGAAAAATATATAATTGGAACTAATAAACCATGCATGCATCATTCATGTGACAAAAAATATTTTCTAGCGTTTCAATGAATGACTCCTTATGGGAATTTAACACATCTTTTAATGCATCCTGCGACAAACACGTGTGTCCATTAATATAATTTTCTCAGTCATCAACTATGTTTTTTTTCTTTTTCTATATTTATAAAGTCAAAATAAAGCTTTTCTTCATGAAAAATGTTGTTTCCCATCAACGATTCCAACAATATTTTCTTATTTCTCAAGAAGATTCACGCTACTTACAGTACAAGACGTTGAGTTGGCTGCTCCCAGCCTGCAAGAAGTGCTGAAGGATTTACCAACATTCTGCTGGATGACTGTTTTATAGGCACACCCATATATGGGCACACCGGCGTCACTCAGGTGTCACCTCCAGAGCAGCTGCCTGATCTGATGAAGAGGAGGAAGAGGAGGAGGAGAAAGAGGAGGAGGGGGAGGAGGAGGAGGAGGTGGAGGAGGAGGAGGAGGAGGAGGGGAGGAGGAGGAGACCTGCAGAGGAGGAGGAGGAGGGGGAGGAGGTGACCTGCAGAGGAGGAGGAGGAGGGGGAGGAGGTGACCTGCAGAGGAGAAGGAGGAGGAGGTGACCTGCAGAGGAGAAGGAGGAGGAGGTGACCTGCAGAGGAGGTGGTGACCTGCAGAGGAGAAGGAGGAGGAGGTGACCTGCAGAGGAGGTGGTGACCTGCAGATGAGGAGGAGGTGACCAAGGAAACCAAAGAAGTGCCCTTTAAAAGGAGTAGGCGACCCAACAGACAATTATGTCACTGCACGAACAAAAAAAAACAAAGCGTTTGACGCGTTATATTTCATTTTTTATATTGGGCTATTTAGATGACATTGTAAAAACACACACAAAATATTTGTTTTATGGGCAATACTTTTATAATAATTTGTGACCGACCGATATACATCTATGTCATTATATTTGTTCATAATATAGTAATAATTGCATTTCATTACATTTATGTTTTCAGAGAACAGTTGACAGTTTACAGTGGGTTCTACACAGACCTAAACCTCGCCTTTCCGTTTTGATCGACATGAATTACATCCAATCAGTGGTCAGAAATTGTATAAGTCCCGCCTACACAGGCTTGTGATTGGCTGACAGCAGACCATGCTAAGCTAGCTAGCCTGTGTTGTCGCTCATTGACCTTCGTTGATTAACTTGCTGGTCCGTTTGTTGTTTATTAGTGATGAAAGTGATTTAATGAACAATATTCAGGATGGTTTGGATGAGCAGGACGTGTTTCAGGAAGGTCAGTAGTTAAACTGTCATCATAACAACATAACTGTCCAGAATCAGAGCTGATGATGATGATGAGAGACAACGTGGATAAATTAGCTTAGCTACATAGCAGCTAGAGATATATTTACATTTATCAGCTCCTCTTATCCAGAGTGACTTAAAGTAGAGGAACATTCAGTACAGGACAGTAGGGTGAAGTGCATTACCCAAATAAACAATATAATGTTGCCTCAGCCGGGAATCGACCTGTCATCCTTCTGATCTCTAGTCTGACTCCTTAACCACTGAGCCATCTGACTCCAACAGTGTGATATATTAACTATCTGTTCCATCATCATCACCTTTTTACATTCATGCCTTAATGTCAAACAAAATGAGTATCTATTTAAACGGGTGGATAAAGTGCAAACAAAGTAACGTGTTTAGTTTTTCCTTAATAAGTGAACATCTTTGCAAACAATGACTTTTCTAATTAAGTGATGTGTTAACTTTGATGTAACTAAATAAACAGCTGCTTCCTTCCTGTCCATCTCTCCACAGTATGGAAACTTTGTGGATAATCTGCGTCTGTATGTCCGAGGAGGGAGTGGGGGTATGGGGCTCCCTCGGCTGGGGGGCCAGGGGGGCAGAGGGGGAGATGTTGTGGTTGTGGCCAAAAAGGAACTGACTCTAAAGAAGATGAAGGATACGTATCCGCAGAAACGCTTTGTCGCAGCAGTAGGAATGAACAGCAGGTACGTCACACTAACACACCTGTGTTCTTACCTTGATCTTGGGGCCCCAGTTTGTCACACATTCTGGCTTATGTTGTGTCCTTGAGCAAGGCACTTCACCCTACTGTCCTCAGTGGGAATGTCCCTGTACTTACTGTAAGTCACTCTGGATAAGAGCGTCTGATATGTGACTCCATGTAAATGTGTTGGTTAACAGCGTCCGGGCGCTGAAAGGTGAGAAAGGGTCGGACCAGCTCATATTGGCACCCACTGGTGTTACCGTGACTACTGACAATGGCAAAGTTCTTGGTGAGTCACAAACTGATGTGATTGGTTGCTGGCTAAAGATAGTTGACGTGTGCGATGCTCTGACTGTCTGCTCTGTTTGTGTGTGTGTGTTTGTGTGTGTGTGTGTGTTTGTGTGTGTGTGTGTTTGTGTGTGTGTGTTCTCCCTGTAGGTGAGCTGAACGTGGAAGGTGACAGGGTGTTGGTGGCGCGAGGCGGCCAGGGAGGGTCCTTCCACTCTGCCTTCCAGCCCAGTAAGGGCCAGTCCAAACACATCAGACTGGACCTGAAACTCATCGCAGATCTGGGCCTTGTGGGGTGAGGGAGGAGGGAAGAGGGAGGGAGGGAAGAGAGGGGAGGAGGGAGGGAGGGAGGAGGGAGGGAGGGGGAGGGCAGAGAGGGCTGGCTGATCTTGACAGTAAACACACCTGAGATCTTCTCATCTCGTCTTCCTTCTTCATCAGGTTCCCCAATGCAGGAAAGTCTTCTCTGCTGAATGCCTTGTCTCATGCCACACCCCAGATCGCCAGCTACGCCTGTGAGTTCACACACACACAGTCTGTCATGTTCTTCTTGTTCATCAGTTGTCATGTTCTGTGGTCTTAAACTCTGCTTGTCCTTGTGCAGTCACCACACTGAAGCCAGAGATTGGCAAGGTCATGTATGAGGACTTTAAACAGGTGAGACTCACTGCAGAGGCGGAGCTGTGACTGCTGTTACCAGCTGATAGCAGCTTGTGTTGCTCTCTGATTGGTTTAGATCTCAGTAGCAGACCTGCCTGGCCTGATTGAAGGAGCTCACATGAACAAAGGAATGGGTCACAAGTTCCTCAAACATGTGGAGAGAACCAAGCAGCTGCTGTTTGTGGTAAGAACATCAAGCTACATCACGCCATGCTACATCACGCCATGCTACATCACGCCATGCTACATCCCGCCATGCTACATCACGCCATGCTACATCACGTCATGCTAACCCCAGACCCCAGTTACACCATGTCCATGTTCCACTGTGACACAGCTAAACTCTCCATCCTCATGTCTCTGCTGTAGGTGGATATCTGTGGGTTCCAGCTTGCCAGCAACACACCGTTCAGGTCAGCTTTTGAAGCTGTGCAGCTTTTAACCAAGGTGAGATTTACAGAGGAACTGAGAGGGAGGGAGGGAGGGAGGGAGGGAGGGAGGGGGAGAGAGAGACCTGAGCCTTTTCACCTAACCTTTCTCTCATCTCTCATCTCCTAAGGAAACTCTCTCCAGCCTTCCTCTTCAGTGAGTTCTAATCCTTCCTCTCTCTCTCCCCCTCTCTCCCCCTCTCTCTCCCCCTCTCTCCCCCTCTCTCTCCTCAGGAGCTGGAGTTGTACAAAGAGGAGATCCTCTCTAAACAGGCTGTGTTGGTGGTGAACAAGATGGACCTGCCTGAAGCAGAGGAGAAGCTGGCTGAGCTGCTGGTGCAACTCAACAATCCAGATGGTAACAGGCTCCACCTACCGTCTATACTACCTCCACCCTACCCTCCACCCTCCCCTCCAACCTACCTCCACCCTCCACTCCACCTACCCCCCACTCTACCCTCCACTCTACCCTCCACCCCTAGCCAGTCACGTTATTATAGCTCTGGCTTGTTTCCGAACAGCTTCTACAGTGTTCTGTGTTCCTCCACACTGCAGAGTTCTCCTACCTGCTGCCTGAGGACATGGTTCCCAGGAGGAACATCCTCTTCAGAGATGTGGTTCCCATCTCTGCTGCTACTGGACTGGGTGTCCAGCGCCTGAGAACCTGCATCCGACAGTCCCTGGATGAGGCCGCGGCCATGGAGGCAGAACCCCTGCACCGTGATAGGCTCCAGGCCCTGAGAAGGGCGGTCCCAGCCCAGGACACACCCTCCTGGGGCTCCTACTCCTCCTCTGCCTGAGCATGCTGGACGTGTGGAGGTTCTGTACTGGCCGTGTGGTCTGGACTGGACCTGGAGGACAGGAGGGATGTCAGGAACCAGTGGTGCAGGTTGAGGCTGGGGGTACCCGGACCCTGGAAGGTGTTAGGAGGTTCCAGAGCAGGAGATGTGGACACAGCATGACATGAGACCACAAACTGGAAGAGAACATCTGCCATCAAAACATGATTTATTCAACCAAGGAATAAAACACCAGGACAGTGACTGGAACTTAATGAACTTTAAAGGAAGTCTTAAGAAAATGTTACTGTCTGGGAAGATTTCATATTGCATATTTCTCAAATAAAACTTGTATTAAAGGTGGAATTAGAAACGTCAACAAACAGCCATATTGATGAAAGTTTTATTTTATATTAAATATATTACAATACTGAATGATATTGTAGGAGAAAAAAATATGGGCATTGATTTTTGCATTGTCAGTCTATGTACAGCATTACAACAACCAATGAACAAAAGACTACAAATAGGGTTGATTCAGGTACATCAGGTGTGAGAGAACGATCCCAGGTGTAGAGTGAGAGAGGAGGAAGAGGAGGGGGGAGAGAGAAGAGGTGAAAGAATGGGGTGAAGAGATGAGAGGTGAAGGCTGGGGCTGGTGTGCTCCATGGTGTTGATACATTCAGGTCTGTGAACAGCATTCTAATGTTGTGGTTCAGTTTCTGTTGATTTGGACATGTGGAGGGGGGGGGGGACCACACGATGACCTGGCAGGTGTCCAGCCACCACGCCCTCAGGTGGGAGGGGGCCCACCTTGACCCTCGACCCTGCCACAAATCATGCAACATCTTCAAAACACAGGACAGGACCTTATCGATAAAACAAAGACGAGCTGTTTGTGGAAACACGGTAGGATTATTTAAAATATTGCTTGACACATGTTAACCGATGTGTTTATCTCAGAACCTGGACACTTCCAAGGGAAGCATCCAGTACTCAAGATCAGCCTTATATAATATTTAATACAAGAGTGATGATCAGAGCTCTGGAAATATAGAGGAAAGATCTCTAGTGTTTCCAATCCACTCTGCCAGAGCAGTGAGTCATCCTGAACCAAACTACCCAGAGAGGAGCTACACCTTGGAACAGTCCCACTACAAATATGCTTCAAACTCAAGAAAACTAACAGATCTCTGTTCAACCCATCAATACACAATCACAATAATGCACTTAATTACTGTCCGAATAACTGCTGTACATAACACTGAGAGAAAAAAAGAGACATTAAAACATTATAACATTAAAAGGTACCTAGGAGTTAAAAAATCAAAATGATCATATACAGGAGAAATATGAAAACCAATCCAGGGAGGATGTAAGTTCCTACAGTAGAAAACAAACTGTGCCCACATTGAACTGAAAGCTGAAGCTCTTAACACACATCAGGCCTAGTGACATGACAGTATTTACACCAGGAGGGGAGGCAGGTCTGTCCAGACACAGATCTAGGAGGAGTTACCTTCTACATGTGAGGGACACAGCACAGACTGACCTCTGACCTCATGAGGGACACAGCACACTGACCTCTGACCTCATGAGGGACACAGCACACTGACCTCTGACCTCATGAGGGACACAGCACAGACTGACCTCAACAACAACAGCCTCAGTTACACAGAAATATCATTCAAAAAAAAAAAATAATAATAATCACGCTGATTTCCAGTTGATCACGATCAATACTCAACACCAACTTCCTGTAGTGATAACATGACGTGTTTGATCTTGGATATCCACACAATCAGCAAAGCGCAAAACAAGAAATACTTAACACTACATCTTTCAATTCTAAAACAAGCACCTGTGCATGAATAAACACTTTGAAAAGGATCTAACTCAACACCACAAGTCTCCATGGGAACAAAACAAAACAGGAAACTAAACAACTTTGTTAAGCGGACACTGGTGTCCTGTCACTAAACATTCCTGTTGAATATAAGAACATTCTTCACCTTATTTTTATGTCTGTTTTTTCTTTTTTTACTTCAGCAGTTTGAACTGATGGGGTTTGTTGATTTATCCTGCAGAAAACTAATACAAAATAAGAAAACTATTTTACATTCGGTTGTAATTGAAAAGAAAACCTGCACAGTTCAGAAGAGCAGACTGGACAAACACAAGGAGACACAGGTGTGCAGACAGGACAGGTGTCCCCAGCACACAGGACAGGTGTGCAGACAGGACAGGTGTCCCCAGCACACAGGACAGGTGTGCAGACAGGACAGGTGTCCCCAGCACACAGGACAGGTGTCCCCAGCACACAGCAGGCGAGTCAACAAACAATCAAAAACATAACACATTTCATTCGTGTCTTTGAGCTGTACATATTTACACACAAACATGTCAGTGAACAGGAAGTGATGCAGCTGTGGTGTTTGGGGTTGTGTCAGAAGCTCTTGTTGCCTATAATGATATGTGATTCAGTACATGTTGCTTATGGGTGAGAAAAAGCTTAAAAAGCACTTCATCCCTGCATGCTGTCCTATACACCAGACCAGGCTCACTCAGAAACAGGGTTTCACATGCATATAGTGTCGGTTGTTCTACAGTGATTCGCGTGCTATGAAAATGGTAAAGAAATCCAGCAATGCGATAGGGTGAGCAGTCTCTGGTCCCACCCCCCAACAGCGAGGAGCACCAATCATCTTAGAACACTTGCCTAGATAGGGGGAGAGCTAGTGAGGTAAGGTTGGAGCTAAGTGGAGGAGATGGGGTCAGGGTTGGGGGTGGAGAGGGCTGAGGGTTGGGGTGGTGAGGGGTGAGGGTTGGGGGTGGAGAGGGGTCAAGGTTTGGGGTGGACAGGGATGAGGGTTGGGGGTGGTGAGGGGTGAGGGTTGGTGAGGGGTGAGGGGTGGGGGTGGAGAGGGGTGAAGGGTGAGGGTGGGTGAGGGTGGGTAAGGGTGGCTGGGGGGAGAAGTCGTGTGTTTTGCAAGGAGCGATGTGGACAGATGTTGTGGTCCAGCTGTGTGTTCAGCATCTGGAGTTCCTCTAAAGTAGAAGAGCTCAGCTAGCCTGCTAAGTGATACCCAGAGCTCAGCTAGCCTGCTAAGTGATACCCAGAACTCAGCTAGCCTGCTAAATGATACCCAGAGCTCAGCTAGCCTGCTGGGTGATACCCAGAACTCAGCTAGCCTGCTAAATGATACCCAGAGCTCAGCTAGCCTGCTGGGTGATACCCAGAGCTCAGCTAGCCTGCTAAGTGATACCCAGAGCTCAGCTAGCCTGCTGGGTGATACCCAGAGCTCAGCTAGCCTGCTAAATGATACCCAGAGCTCAGCTAGCCTGCTAAGTGATACCCAGAGCTCAGCTTGCCTGATAACTGATACCCAGAGCTCAGCTAGCCTGCTAAGTGATACCCAGAGCTCAGCTAGCCTGCTGGGTGATACCCAGAGCTCAGCTAGCCTGCTAAATGATACCCAGAGCTCAGCTAGCCTGCTAAGTGATACCCAGAGCTCAGCTTGCCTGATAACTGATACCCAGAGCTCAGCTAGCCTGCTAAGTGATACCCAGAGCTCAGCTTGCCTGATAACTGATACCCAGAGCTCAGCTAGCCTGCTAAGTGATACCCAGAGCTCAGCTAGCCTGCTAAATGATACCCAGAGCTCAGCTAGCCTGCTAAATGATACCCAGAGCTCAGCTAGCCTGCTAAGTGATACCCAGAGCTCAGCTTGCCTGCTAAGTGATACCCAGAGCTCAGCTAGCCTGCTAAGTGATACCCAGAGCTCAGCTAGCCTGCTAAGTGATACCCAGAGCTCAGCTTGCCTGATAACTGATACCCAGAGCTCAGCTAGCCTGCTAAGTGATACCCAGAGCTCAGCTAGCCTGCTAAATGATACCCAGAGCTCAGCTAGCCTGCTAAATGATACCCAGAGCTCAGCTAGCCTGCTAAGTGATACCCAGAGCTCAGCTAGCCTGCTAAGTGATACCCAGAGCTCAGCTAGCTTGCTAAGTGATACCCAGAGCTCAGCTAGTCTTAGAGGACCTTGCTTAAACACCTCTTTCACGCTCAAACCAGGTGGTCTATTTTTTATATTTTTGTGTCAATGTTGTTCTATTTTTTTTTGTGTTTTGTTTTCAGTTAATAGAAAAGCAGACAAAAACGTAGTTCCTAAGTACGCAAGTTCCTATGTAAGTTCCTTCTGCAGAGTCAACATTAGGACTCTTATTATAGAGGCCCTCCTATAGCTGCAGTCAATGTAAGAACTCTTATATTGAAGTCTCCCACAGCTGCAGAGTGAAACAGAAAGAGGAGAAAATCATTAGAGACAGAGATGATGAACATTAACTGAACACATGGCTGTCCCCAGTACAGCGCCATGCTGTATGTTGTGTTTCTTGTTGCCATGCTGTATGTTGTGTTTCTTGTTGCCATGCTGTATGTTGTGTTTCTTGTTGCCATGGTGTATGTTGTCTTTCTTGTTGCTATGCTGTATGTTGTGTTTTTTGTTGCCATGGTGTATGTTGTCTTTCTTGTTGCTATGCTGTATGTTGTGTTTCTTGTTGCTATGGTGTATGTTGTCTTTCTTGTTGCTGTGGTGATACTGACCCTCGCACTCTGCCGGTTGGCCTTTCTCTGGTCGTCAGGGAGGGGGGGCAGGGGGTAGGGGTACCTGCGGCTGGACGCAATGGATCCCGTGGAGGAAGTGGGAGACTTGGCAGGGGACAGCGTTCTGGAAGACACAGGAAATGACATCACACACAGCTCTTAGTGTTCCTGTCAGCCTACTGTCAGTCTGGACACAGTCACATGGTCTGGACACAGTCACATGGTCTGGACACAGTCACATGATCTGGACACAGTCACATGGTCTGGACACAGTCACATGATCTGGACACAGTCACATGATCTGGACACAGTCACATGATCTGGACACAGTCACATGGTCTGGACACAGTCACATGATCTGGACACAGTCACATGGTCTGGACACAGTCACATGATCTGGACACAGTCACATGGTCTGGGGGGGGGTGTGTGAACAAAACATGGGATTTGTGAAGAGCAGCACAGGAAATGACATCACAACATGTCACAGACGCAGGAAATTACATCACAGACACAGAACCAAACACAAAGCAACAAGAACTGCTCATGCAGCTAAAACACACCTGTGATGTACAGTAAACACACACATGCACACACACATGCGCACACACATGCACACACACACAGTCACACTTTGTAGCAGAGTGGAAATAGACATGCTGAAGAAGAGGCCAAACCCCACTGAGACAAATGGAGATAAAAATAATGGATATGTAAAGAATATCATGTCAAGTCATAGAAACTCTGACACATTAAACAGTTCAACATTACAAGTTAACTGTTATTAGTAGAACCAGAATGTAGAACATAAAGGGTTCAGTCAGTGGGGAACTGCCCCACGCCTCACACTCCAACACCAACAGGTGGCATAACAGAAAAGACTGGTAACCAATCAGAAGGGAGGAGGGAGGATCTGTTAACCAATCAGGAGGGAGGAGGGAGGATCTGTTAACCAATCAGAAGGGAGGAGGGAGGATCATAATACCTAAGATATGATCTTGCTGTGTTTTTATTCACATCTTCTATCCATTTATCTACATCACAATATTCTGTTTTGATGCAGGGGGTTAAATACCTGCAAAAGGGGGGTAGGGGTGGACAGGATGAGGGATGAGGAGGTGAGGAGACAGGATGAGAAGGTGAGGATACAGGATGAGGAGGTGAGGATACAGGATGAGGAGGTGAGGATACAGGATGAGGAGGTGAGGAGACAGGATGAGGAGGTGAGGAGACAGGATGAGGAGGTGAGGATACAGGATGAGGAGGTGAGGATACAGGATGAGGAGGTGAGGATACAGGATGAGGAGGTGAGGATACAGGATGAGGAGGTGAGGAGACAGGATGAGGAGGTGAGGATACAGGATGAGGAGGTGAGGAGACAGGATGAGGAGGTGAGGATACAGGATGAGGAGGTGAGGATACAGGATGAGGAGGTGAGGAGACAGGATGAGGAGGTGAGGATACAGGATGAGGATGTGAGGAGACAGGATGAGGAGGTGAGGATACAGGATGAGGAGGTGAGGAGACAGGATGAGGAGGTGAGGATACAGGATGAGGAGGTGAGGATACAGGATGAGGAGGTGAGGAGACAGGATGAGGAGGTGAGGATACAGGATGAGGATGTGAGGATACAGGATGAGGGATGAGGAAGAGAGGCAGAGGAGATATTCAGCAGAGCAAAGCCAAGACATTGTGAAAACACACCACCAAGATGCAGTGACTGACAAGGCTGATCACATTTAGCCACAGAGCAGATTTCTAATTTCAGTCACACTGGACAGGAAGTCCCTCTGCTACTGACGACCTCCACAACATGGAGACCAGTTTAGAGCATAGAGGAGACCAGGAGACCCTGGAACAGACCCTGGGAGACCACTCCAGCCCTGGGACAGACCCCGGGAGACCCCTCCAGCCCTGGGACAGACTCCGGGAGACCCCTCCAGCCCTGGGACAGCCCCAGGAGACCCCTCCAGCCCTGGGACAGACCCCGGGAGACCCCTCCAGCCCTGGGACAGACACCAGGAGACCCCTCCAGCCCTGGGACAGACCCCGGGAGACCCCTCCAGCCCTGGGACAGCCCTCGGGAGACCCCTCCAGCCCTGGGACAGACCCTGGGAGACCCCTCCAGCCCTGGGACAGACCCTGGGAGACCCCTCCAGCCCTGGGACAGCCCCAGGAGACCCCTCCAGCCCTGGGACAGACACCAGGAGACCCCTCCAGCCCTGGGACAGCCCCAGGAGACTCCTCCAGCCCTGGGACAGACACCAGGAGACCCCTCCAGCCCTGGGACAGCCCCAGGAGACCCCTCCAGCCCTGGGACAGCCCCTGGAGACCCCTCCAGCCCTGGGACAGCCCCGGGAGACCCCTCCAGCCCTGGGACAGCCCCAGGAGACTCCTCCAGCCCTGGGACAGACACCAGGAGACCCCTCCAGCCCTGGGACAGCCCCAGGAGACCCCTCCAGCCCTGGGACAGACCCCGGGAGACCCCTCCAGCCCTGGGACAGACACCAGGAGACCCCTCCAGCCCTGGGACAGCCCCAGGAGACCCCTCCAGCCCTGGGACAGACCCCGGGAGACCCCTCCAGCCCTGGGACAGACACCAGGAGACCCCTCCAGCCCTGGGACAGCCCCAGGAGACCCCTCCAGCCCTGGGACAGACCCCGGGAGACCCCTCCAGCCCTGGGACAGACACCGGGAGACCCCCCCAGCCCTGGGACAGCCCCAGGAGACCCCTCCAGCCCTGGGACAGACCCTGGGAGACCCCTCCAGCCCTGGGACAGACACCAGGAGACCCCTCCAGCCCTGGGACAGACACCGGGAGAC
>CM059294.1:16345000-16402500 GCA_030340665.1 Neosalanx taihuensis
CAGCCCCCCCTGCAGCTCCCCCAGACGGGGGGAAGGAGAGATGTTGGAGCACAACAGGTACCCACAATGCACGTCTCTGAAACACACAGGTCATGTGGTGTCAGGTGTCCAATCAGAAAGCAGGTATTATGCAGGTGGGGGGATCTTACTGGATCAGAGAGGGTCTGGGGGATCTTACTGGATCAGAGAGGATCTGGGGGATCTTACTGGATCAGAGAGGGTCTGGGGGATCTTACTGGATCAGAGAGGGTCTGGGGGATCTTACTGGATCAGAGAGGGTCTGGGGGATCTTACTGGATCAGAGAGGGTCTGGGGGATCTTACTGGATCAGAGAGGATCTGGGGGATCTTACTGGATCAGAGAGGGTCTGGGGGATCTTACTGGATCAGAGAGGGTCTGGGGGATCTTACTGGATCAGAGAGGGTCTGGGGGATCTTACTGGATCAGAGAGGGTCTGGGGGATCTTACTGGATCAGAGAGGGTCTGGGGGATCTTACTGGATCAGAGAGGATCTGGGGGATCTTACTGGATCAGAGAGGGTCTGGGGGATCTTACTGGATCAGAGAGGATCTGGGGGATCTTACTGGATCAGAGAGGATCTGGGGGATCTTACTGCTTGTTACACTGGATCCAGGTGTCTTGGTCTTTCCCACAGTTCCCCTTCTCTGTTCCCTCCATGTTCAGCTTCTCATAGCAGAACTTGTCAGCTGCTGTCGCCTCTGAGGGAGTAACCATGGCAGCACACGTCAGTAACCATGGCAGCACATGTCAGTCACCACAGTAGCACACGTCAGTAACCATGGCAGCACATGTCAGTCACCACAGTAGCACACGTCAGTAACCATGGCAGCACATGTCAGTCACCACAGTAGCACACGTCAGTAACCATGGCAGCACATGTCAGTCACCACGGCAGCACACATCAGTCGCTTTAACAGAGAGAACTTGCAGGGTGTCACTCACTCTCGCCCCAGATGTATTTGCACTGCCTGTCTTTGGTCTTGCATCTCCCGTTGAAGCAACGGCCCTGGATACAGAGAGAGAGGAGGAGGAGAGAGAGGGGGAGAGGGAGAAGAGAGGGAGCGAGAAAGAGCAAGAGATGGAGAAGAGAGAGGGAGAAGAGAGGGAGCGAGAAAGAGCAAGAGATGGAGAAGAGAGAGGGAGAAGAGAGAGGGAGAAGAGAGAGGGAGGGAGGGAGCGAGAGAGATAGAGGAAGATAAAGGGAGATAAAGGGAGACAGAAAGAAAAGAGTGCATTTGTAGATATATACAGTATATAAACATAGAGAAGGAAAGAGTGAGAGAGAGAGATAAGAAAGAGGGAGGGGGATGTTACCTGGTCCTTCTCACAGCTGTATCCATCCATCTTGTGCACGTTCGGGGGGCACTGCCAACAGAACAGCATGTCAGAAACATGGTGACAGGATCCCTCAGGTTGCCATGGGAGCCAGAGAGAGAGAGAGAGAGGAAGAGAGAGAGAGAGAGAGAGAGAGAGAGAGAGAGAGAGAGAGAGAGAGAGAGAGAGACGGAGGGAGAGAGAGAGAGAGGGAGGAAGAGACAGAGAGAGAGGGAGGGAGAGAGAGAGAGAGAGAGAGAGGGAGGGAGAGAGAGAGAGAGGGAGGGAGAGACAGAGAGAGAGGGGGGGAGAGAAGGAGGGAGGGAGAGAGAGAGAGGGCAGCCTCACCTGACTGGAGTTCCCGGTGCAGTTCTCTGGGATGTCACAGCCATTCACCGCCTCCCGGCACACCACGCCCATGTACTCCATCTACACACACACACACCACAGCACGCACACAGCACAAACACACACCATGCCAAACCGTTCAAACACAGTGTGTAGTGTGTATGAGTGTGTGTGTGGTGCCTATGAGTGTGTGTGTGGTGTGTGTGTGTGTGTGTGTGGGCTCAGCTGTACCTGACAGTTGTTGCAGCACGCTCCTTCGCTACACTTGGATCCGTGGGTGAGTGTGCACTGTTTACAGCAGCTCTCTCCCTCTCTAGCACACTCCTGGAAGAGAGAACAGACAGCTCAGTGACTGGTCTGTGTCTGGTGTCTGGGAGCCAGACGGCTCAGTGGTTAAGGCGTTGGCCTCACGATCAGAAGGTTGTGAGATCGAGCCCCGGCTGTGGCTTTATGACTTTGTGTCCTTGGGCAAGGCACTTCACCCTACTTGCCTCAGGGAGAATGTCCCTGTACTTACTGTAAGTCGCTTTGGATAAAAGCGTCTGCTAAATGAATAAATGTAAATGTGTGTGGTGTGTGGTGTGTGGTGTGTGGTCTGCTCACCACAGGACTCCCACAGTCACACTCCTCCCCCGGCTCCACAAAGCCATTCCCACACTCTGGAGGGTCTAACAGCTGGACACACAGGAAAGTAAAAGGACCTTCATTAAGACTGGGTGCAAGACAGAGTTTTGATTGAGCGTGACTGTGTGTGTGAGTATGTGCGTGTGTATGTGTGTGTGTGTGTGTGTGTGTGTGTGTGTGGGTGGAGCCTCTACCTTCTGAGGCTTGTTGAACAGACAGGCTCCGCCTCCACTCATCAGGAAGTTGTGATATTCCTCCACGTTGCAGTCAGAGAATCTCTTGGGCAGGTAGAAGCTGTTCAACACAAGCACAGCGTTACACAGGTACACTGAACACAGGTACACTGAACACAGGTACACTGAACACAGGTACACTGGACACAGGTGCACTGGACACAGGTACACTGGACACAGGTACACAGGTACACTGGACACAGGTACACTGGACACAGGTACACTTGACACAGGTGCACTGGACACAAGCACAGCATTACACAGGTGCACTGGACAGGTGCACTGGACACAGGTACACTGGACACAGGTGCACTGGACACAGGTACACTGGACACAGGTGCACTGGACACAAGCACAGCATTACACAGGTACACTGGACACAGGTGCACTGGACACAGCCCTGCTGGCTTAGACAGCACTACCTGCTCAGTTGCAGGAAGCTCTGCCCATCAATACACACACACACACACAAACAAACACACACACACACAAGTCACAAAGACACAAACATACACAGACATACATAGAGCAAACTTTAGCTTGTTTTATAGCTACAGTCTGAAACAGTGACTAGTGAACTATAACTGATCATGATACAAATGACCTGAACTGGAAGAACCAAGACCAAAGGAGTTCCTCTGACGCACTTTAGTACGCACACGACGGTAAGTACTGCTGGAAGCTACCCTAAAGGAAGTATGCAGCAGATGTACTCATGTGCACTACATATCAAAACACAATCACCTGCTTTTAAGGTAAGTATATAAGCATGACTGCAGCAGGTTTGCTGAGCTGAGTCATTTAAAATAATGGAGCACTTGGACCACTCAAGCTTAAAGGTCACTTTCTGGAGGGTTAGCAGGAGGACATGGGGGCTGACAGAGGGCAGCTGGAGGGGGACAGCAGGGGGCAGCAGGTGGGGCAGCAGGGGGGCAGCAGGTGGGGCAGCAGGAGGAGGGGGACAGCAGGGGGGCAGCAGGAGGAGGGGGACAGCAGGGGGGCAGCAGGAGGGGGGCAGCAGGTGGGGCAGCAGGGGGGCAGCAGGTGGGGCAGCAGGGGGGCAGCAGGTGGGGCAGCAGGAGGAGGGGGACAGCAGGTGGGGCAGCAGGAGGAGGGGGGCAGCAGGGGGGCAGCAGGAGGGGGGCAGCATTTTGGGCAGCAGGAGGAAGTAGGGCAGCAGGTGGGGCAGCAGGTGGGGCAGCAGGTGGGGCAGCAGGTGGGTAGCATGAGGACAGCAGGGTTATAGATTAAATGACTCAATCAGACGTCTTGTGTTTCCAGCATTGAAATAATTTCCTGTGCTCATTGTCCCATGAAGCAACTTCTCCAATCAGAGCCTGTGAAAGGTCCTTTAGTGCCTTGTTACCTCTAATGCTAATCACACATCCAAACACACACTGAAGTGGCCCTGTAGGTTCATTGTCAATCAGCAGCAGCACTAGAAACACAATGGAGAATTACTGTGCTGCTGTCAAGGTTCAGGGCTGCTAGCCGAGCACTGATGACTAATAAGCATGGATACAACAAAGCAGGGTTCCACTGTGATGGATGAACAAAGGTTCTATCACACACAAAACCACAAGAAATCAAAACCTGATTCACTATTGACCCGATTACACAGCTGGGTCTTACTCCTGTCAGAGAATATTATTAACCTCTGACTTAAGTCTAGTAAAACCCACTACATCTACCTGACAGACCTGCAAACCACCCATAAAACACACACACACCCAGAACACACACACACGCAGAACACACACACACGCAGAACACACACATACCCAAGACACACATTCATACACACACAAACAAACACACACTCAGACACACACGCTGCAGATAGAGTGTTCCAGTGGTTTCAGATAGTTTGATCAGACATGCAGGTGCTGGGAGAAAAGAAAGATCTTTCCATGGTCATGACAGAGATCGGCTCATTGAATACGAGTGTCTGAAATACCATTGACTTCTGCTTAGAGAAAGGGATTCTGGGTAACCGCTGTGAGCGAGCTCACTGCCGAATCAAGGGTGGCGCTCTATAGGGGTCCTAGGGCTAGAGGGGTGCTCTGTAGGGGTCCTAGGGCTAGAGGGGTGCTCTATAGGGGTCCTACGGCTAGAGGGGTGCTCTATAGGGGTCCTAGGGCTAGGGGGGTGCTCTATAGGGGTCCTAGGGCTAGGGGGGTGCTCTATAGGGGTCCTAGGGCTAGGGGGGTGCTCTGTAGGGGTCCTAGGGCTAGAGGGGTGCTCTGTAGGGGTCCTAGGGCTAGGGGGGTGCTCTGTAGAGGTCCTAGGGCTAGGGGGGTGCTCTGGGTATAGGGGGATGCCCTGGGGCTAGTGGGGCTCTAAGAGGTGTGAGGTACAAGACAAGACTATCAGGTGAGAATGACATTGCAGACTGTATCAATCGGCTCAGGATGAAAAGTCAACATGTGCAGCATGTGCAGGGTTTGTGTCAAAGCACACAGAGAACGATAACCTGCTGCTCATCAAGGTTATCATGTTGGTTATCATGACAGAGCAATCTGCTGGAAACATGTTCAGCTATTGACAACAGCCCAAAACTTGAACAGATATCAAACATGTGAAAGTTCACAGAATATCGCTACCAAAAAATACAGCTGAGCCTTCAGAATGCACAAGGCTGTATTTTTAAGTTAAAGCTAAGGCGGGACACTGCGTCAGAGGCAGCGATGCTATTGGATGATATGGGAAAAGGTTGTGATGACTGACAACCCTTCCTGGCAGCTGATTGGTTCAAAGCGCACGAGCACAGTTCCAGCCCAGATTGTGCTCACCTGCTGTCCCGTTAGGGAGGGGGGGACGACGCAAGAACAGGGGTAAACACACACAGGAAGGATACACACACACACGGACACCCCTTTACAAAGTCTACACCATGTGTACGTGCACACAGACACACAGCAAAGCAAAGACTGCACACAGATCTACAAACACACACACACATTACATACAATACAAATATGACAGAATACACAGGGATGCAGATCATTGACATTGCAGTAAGGATGCCGTCCATTATAGATCCTGCCTGAATCTAAATCACTGAGCTGAAACGACTCATACTGACAATAAACAAGTGTGCACTGCCCTCTAGTGGTGACATCACTGACATACAGTTTGGATTTCTCACCAGGTAGACTGTTAATGATAATCAATGTGCTTGTTAGGCAGGTTATGAGGAGTTAGTTTGTTCTGTGAGAGAGTTAGTGTTAGAGCTGACAGTCTGCACCAGTCTGCCCCAGTCTGCACCAGTCTCCCCCAGTCTGCACCAGTCTCCCCCAGTCTGCACCAGTCTGCCCCAGTCTGCACCAGTCTCCCCCAGTCTCCCCCAGTCTGAACCAGTCTGCCCCAGTCTGCACCAGTCTGCCCCAGTCTGCTCCAGTCTGCACCAGTCTGCCCCAGACTGCTCCAGTCTGCTCCAGTCTGCACCAGTCTGCACTGCAATAGAACCAGCCTAGAACACTTCTTCAGGACACTTCCTGAGTCACTTCCTGATCACTTCCTGTGTGTGAGGCTGTGTGTGTGAGGATGTGTGTGAGGCTGTGTGTGTGTGAGGCTGTGTGTGTGAGGCTGTGTGTGAGGCTGCAGGTGTCAGGGAGGACATTGTGCTTCAGTAGATACTCACCCAACATCATCCATGATACAGCCAGACCAACGATCATCACACTTGCACTCGCCTGAGGAAAATCCCAGAGAATCACACACGGCAAAACTGTGTGTGAGGTGTGTGTGTGAGGTGTGTGTGTGTATGTGAGGTGTGTGTGTGTGTGAGGTGTGTGTGTGTGTGAGTGTGTGTGTGTGAGGTGTGTGTGTGTGTGTGTGAGGTGTGTGTGTGTGTGAGTGTGTGTGTGTGTGTGTGTAAGTGTGTGTGTACCGTACCATTAAGGATCCTTTTCTTGTCTGAGAAGATGCCAACATTCTGTCCGAGTGACTGGGCCAGTGTGATGGACATCTCATCTGTCTTCCCATACTGAGACAGAGGAGAGGAGGAGGAGGAGGAGGAGGAGGAGGAGGAGGAGGAGAGAGAGAGAGAGAGAGAGAGAGAGAGAGAGAGGAGGAGGAGGAGAGAGAGAGGAGGAGGAGGAGGAGGAGAGAGAGAGGAGGAGGAGGAGGAGGAGGAGGAGGGGAGGAGGAGAGAGTAGGAGAAGGAGGAGGAGGGGAGAGGAGGAGGAGAGAGTAGGAGGAGGAGGAGAGAGAGAAGGAGGTTTAAGACAGACCCAGAGATGAAGGCTGCTGGTTGACATCCAGCAAGATGTTTGGATGGAGGGAGCTTTGGGGGCTTACCTCGTTGACTCCTCCCCCTTTGGTCAGGGAGCAGACTCCGCCCATATAGGAAGCCCCACCCCAGCTGCTATGGAAACGATTCCCGCTGATGAAAGGAGAAATGAGAGATTAAAAGGGAACGAACATCAGGTGGAGCTGGTGAAGTCATGTGACAGCAGGTGGAGCTGGTGAAGTCATGTGACAGCAGGTGGAGCTGGTGAAGTCATGTGACAGCAGGTGGAGCTGGTGAAGTCATGTGACAGCAGGTGGAGCTGGTGAAGTCATGTGACAGCTGCCACTCACGAGAACAGGTGCACAGAGTCACACTTCTCCTTGATGAAATCTCGCCGGTACTTCATGAACTCCTTCAGCGTAACCATGGGGTCGTCGTCGATGTTGAACCTGTTGTCAGCCGCCCACGTTTCCATGGCGACGAGCACGATGCGAGTGTTGAGCTGCTCCTTGAAGATCTGGTGGGAGGGGTTAGAGAGAGAGAGAGATAGAGAGAGAGGGAGGGAGAGATGGAGAGAGAGGGATGGAGAGATGGAGAGAGAGGGATGGAGAGAGAGGGATGGAGAGAGAGGGATGGAGAGAGAGGGATGGAGAGAGAGGGATGGAGAGAGGGATGGAGAGAGAGGGATGGAGAGAGAGGGATGGAGAGATGGAGAGAGAGGGATGAAGAGAGAGGGATGGAAAGAGAGGGATGGAGAGAGAGGGATGGAGAGAGAGGGATGGAGAGATGGAGAGAGAGGGATGGAGAGAGAGGGATGGAAAGAGAGGGATGGAGAGAGAGGGATGGAGAGAGAGGGATGGAGAGAGAGGGATGGAGAGATGGAAAGAGAGGGATGGAGAGAGAGGGATGGAGAGATGGAGAGAGAGGGATGCAGAGAGGGATGGAGAGATGGAGAGAGAGGGATGGAGAGAGAGGGATGGAGAGATGGAGAGAGAGGGATGGAGAGATGGAAAGAGAGGGATGGAGAGAGAGGGATGGAGAGATGGAGAGAGAGGGATGCAGAGAGGGATGGAGAGATGGAGAGAGAGGGATGGAGAGAGGGATGGAGAGATGGAGAGAGAGGGATGGAGAGAGGGATGGAGAGAGAGAGAGAGATGTTTGTTCATGATCTTAGATTGGTTCAGATGAGGACAATATAGATATTCTGAGGGGAGATCCTGATTGGTCAGCTACTTCTGAGTTTTGTGCAGCTTTGAACCCCACTGAGCAGAAACTTCCATCCCTGTTGTCTGGAGAGGCAGGAAGCACATGGCCTGGAGGCAGACAGACTGGGGGAAGATCGATGTGTCGTCCTAAATAGCATCAGCTTCATATGATCACTAACTCTCAAGGACACAAAAACAGACACAGGCCTTTTCCCGTTTCACTAGCCTATCAGCTTACAGCAGTGACCCTCCTGCTCTCTAACCAGCCTATCAGATATCAGCTGCAAAGCAGACAGCTGGCGGGCCACAACTCTGGACTGCTGTCTGCCCTCTGAGCAGCTCCCTGCAGGGTTAGGGGGGCCTGCAGGGTTAGGGGGGCCTGCAGGGTTAGGGGGGCCTGCAGGGTTAGGGGGGCCTGCAGGGTTAGGGCGGCCTGCAGGGTTAGGGGGGCCTGCAGGGTTAAGGGGGCCTGCAGGGTTAGGGCGGCCTGCAGGGTTAAGTGGGCCTGCAGGGTTAGGGGGGCCTGCAGGGTTAAGGGGGCCTGCAGGGTTAGGGGGGCCTGCAGAGTTAAGGGGGCCTGCAGGGTTAGGGGGGCCTGCAGGGTTAGGGGGGCCTGCAGGGTTAGGGGGGCCTGCAGGGTTAGGGGGGCCTGCAGGGTTAGGGGGGCCTGCTCGTATCTGGAGCAGTTTGAGTGGGAAAGGTCAGTTAACACAGATCCATACAGAAGCTCCATGTGTTCCCAGAAGAGGATCAATACAGGACTTACCATGTCAGCCATGTTCACCACTGACTTAGCGTAGTTATTGGTCTGTCCCACGGAGAGACGGTGTTTCTTATACTGGGGAGAGAAACACAGCACTTCTTATACTGGGGAGAGAAACACAGCACTTCTTATACTGGGGAGAGAAACACAGCACTTCTTATACTGGGGAGAGAAACACAACACTTCTTCAACACAGACATACAGATGACAGACAGACAGGTGACAGACAGACAGGTGACAGACAGACAGGTGACAGACAGACAGGTGACAGACAGACAGTTGGCCCTGTACAGCTTCACTCACCATGAGGTGGTCGTTGATCACCATCAACTCAATGTATTTGGTCTCCTCTTCTACTCTGTGAGACACATGAGGGGCCTGGAACACACACAGCAGCCTGTCAGCAGCCTGTCAGCAGCCTGTCAGCAGCCTGTCAGCAGCCTGTCAGCAGCCTGTCAGCAGCCTGTCAACCTCGGGAGAACAACAGGGAGGGGAGGAGAGAAGGAGGGAGGGGAGCGGGAGGGAGGGAGGGAGGGGAGCGGGAGGGGGGGAGAGCAGGAGGGAGTAGAGCAGGAGGGAGGGGGGGAGAGCAGGAGGGAGGAGAGCAGGAGGGAGGGAGGGAGAGCAGGAGGGAGGGGGGAGAGCAGGAGGGAGGGGAGCAGGAGGGAGGGGGGGAGAGCAGGAGGGAGGAGAGCAGGAGGGAGGAGAGGAGAGGAGAGCAGGAGGGAGGAGAGCAGGAGGGAGGGGAGGAGAGCAGGAGGGAGGGAGGGAGAGCAGGAGGGAGGAGAGCAGGAGGGAGGAGAGCAGGAGGGAGGGGGGGAGAGCAGGAGGGAGGAGAGCAGGAGGGAGGAGAGGAGAGTGGGAGGGAGGAGAGGAGAGCAGGAGGGAGGAGAGCAGGAGGGAGGGGGGGAGAGCAGGAGGGAGGAGAGCAGGAGGGAGGGGGGGAGAGCAGGAGGGAGGAGAGCACAGCTCTTCTTCTCTGGTGAATAAACAGCAAGAGGGCAAACAGCCCCGCCAACACTGAGATGACACACTTCAGAGATCTGCTCTGATCTTCCCTCACACTCAGAAACACACACACACACGCACACACACTTACAGACTCACACACATACAGAGACACACACACACACACCCACCTGAACTCCACATGACTCATATTACTGCGTCTTTCCTGCAGCAACATTTCCCATGAGATGATGTAATATTTAATGATGGAGGAAACTCACCTGTCTCTTCCTCCTCCTGTGAACGACCTTTGACCCTGGAAACGGCGGGCTGGGGAAGGGTGGTTCAGGGGGTTCTCCTGGGGAACACAGAGAACATGAGCTCAGGCAGAACTCTGAGGAGGTGACATGGATCTGATTCAGAATGACCAGCTGGTCCATTTAGTTAAACAACATCTCTTTTCTCTTTATTATTTCATTACTGTATTTATTAACTTACGTTTTACTCTACATCTGTATTTTCCCATCTTCCATATTAGAGGTTTAGAGTTTCTGGAAATATCTTACCTTTAGGCAGGAGGTCTGCTAAACTATCCAGTCCAGCTGATTTATAGATCATGTGGATTTGGACTTCTTCCTGAAACACACAACAAGGAAGGAGCAGATATGTTAGGATGTAGTACAGTCAGAATGTAGTACAGTCAGGATGTAGTACAGTCAGAATGTAGTACAGTCAGGATGTAGTACAGTCAGGATGTAGTACAGTCAGGATGTAGTACAGTCAGAATGTAGTACAGTCAGAATGTAGTACAGTCAGGATGTAGTACAGTCAGGATGTAGTACAGTCAGAATGTAGTACAGTCAGAATGTAGTACAGTCAGGATGTAGTACAGTCAGGATGTAGTACAGTCAGGATGTAGTACAGTCAGAATGTAGTACAGTCAGAATGTAGTACAGTCAGGATGTAGTACAGTCAGAATGTAGTACAGTCAGAATGTAGTACAGTCAGGATGTAGTACAGTCAGAATGTAGTACAGTCAGAATGTAGTACAGTCAGGATGTAGTACAGTCAGGATGTAGTACAGTCAGGATGTAGTACAGTCAGAATGTAGTACAGTCAGAATGTAGTACAGTCAGGATGTAGTACAGTCAGAATGTAGTACAGTCAGAATGTAGTACAGTCAGGATGTAGTACAGTCAGGATGTAGTACAGTCAGAATGTAGTACAGTCAGAATGTAGTACAGTCAGGATGTAGTACAGTCAGGATGTAGTACAGTCAGAATGTAGTACAGTCAGAATGTAGTACAGTCAGAATGTAGTACAGTCAGAATGGAGCAACTAAGAACTGAAGAAAAATAAAAGAATAATCAAACGACTCAAAACATAAATGATCCATCTGGAAAGCAGAGAGCATCATGTTAGGTAGGACAGTGTGTGTGTCGTGAACGCGCTTATGGGGTTTTCAGTCTTTTCTCATGCTGCGGGAGCGCGCCTAACCACAGGAACCCAACACAACGTCACATCCGGTCCTGCCCGGAGAGGAGATGCACAACATCGCTGTTCTGAACTCAATAAACTCTCCTAAAACAGGTCGGTGCTTCGATATAAATACAGAAAATAACACGATGTAGTTTAAAGACAGTTAGGAAGTGTTTCTGAGGTATATTAGAGCCAGGCTAGCTCTACAACTAGCGCAACAGGTTGTAGTTCAGTGTTGCTGCTAGCTGCTAACCCGTTAGCTTGTTAGCTTCATCTGAAGGGAGACAAACTGTCAAACTACTGGATTAGTTACTGTGTTTTAATTTGTTTAAATGTTTTTAAATTAACTTTAGTTTAACCGTAGCGTAAAATAATGCTGGTTTCCAAACACTAGTGCTTGTAGACATCAGATAAAAAAAAATCTTCTAAATTTTCATAATTAAAACAACATGTTTACTTCAATTTCGTCACTGTGGGACCAATAAAGTATCATCTCCACTGTAATCATCCTTCCTGCTAGAGTACTAAGTTGTTTTTTCAAGCTAACTTGGTGAATAAAACTGTTTCTGATGACAGTGGAACTATTCTATAGCATGAACAGGCCTGAGCCCTGTCTATTGTCTATTGTTTTAATGTGCTGTAGCTGGTGTAGTACAGGTCTATTGTCTATGAAATGAGGACATGGGGAGGACTATGATGCAGTGAGGAGGGAGGAGGAGGGATGGGGGGGGGGGGGGGGCTGCAGGGTGGGCAGGATGTAAACATGTTAGTTTAGCTGTAATGACTCCTGCTGAGGGGTTTTAGAGTGACTTGTTTGTTCTCCAGTAAATAATAAACATCCTGTTTCTGCTCAGATACAGGTCCTAGATCTGGGTTGACCACGTGACCTCATTTCCTGTCCTGACATCAGTCATGACCTGCAGGGATATCCACGCCACCAATGCCTTCTCTTTCATCGTTGCCATAGTTTCGGTGGGAGGCATCGCCGTGGCAACGGTGATACCCCAGTGGCGTGTGACGAGACTGATCACGTTTAACAAAAACTCCAAGAACGTCAGCGTGTACGACGGCCTGTGGGCCAAGTGTGTCAAACAAGATGGCTACTCTGGATGTTACTACTATGATTCAGAGGTAGGAAGATATACTCCATCAGTTTAGCACTGTCCATGTCAGTGTCATGTGATGTGGCATGTGATGTGTCATGTGATGTGTCATGTGATGTGTCATGTGATGTGATGTGTCATGTGATGTGATGTGTCATGTGATGTGTCATGTGATGTCAGTGTCATGTGATGTGTCATGTGATGTGATGTGTCATGTGATGTCAGTGTCATGTGATGTGATGTGTCATGTGATGTGTCATGTGATGTGTCATGTGATGTGTCATGTGATGTGAGTGTTCCTTGTGTGTGTCAGTGTCATGTGATGTGAGTGTCATGTGATGTGTCATGTGATGTGAGTGTTCCTTGTGTGTGTCAGTGTCATGTGATGTGAGTGTCATGTGATGTGAGTGTCATGTGATGTGTCATGTGATGTGAGTGTTCCCTGTGTGTGTCAGTGGTATTCCAGAGTGGACCAGCTGGACCTGAGGCTGCTGCAGTTCTGCCTGCCTGCAGGTCTGCTGTGTGGCTGTGTGGCTCTGCTGCTCAGTCTGGCAGGGATGTTTAAGACCTGCTGCTGCTCTGAGCGTCCTGAGCCAGACATCAAGACCAGCCGCTGCCTGGTCAACAGCTCAGGCTGCCACCTGGTGGCTGGGATGTTCCTGTTCCTGGGCGGAGCCATCTCTCTGGCGCCCTCTGTGTGGTTCCTGTTTCGCACCAAGGAGATGAACCTGAAGTACGACACCATATTCTCTGACGGCTTCGCTGTCTATGTTTCCATCGGCTGCTCAGGGGGACTCATGCTCGCCGCCCTGCTGATGTTCATGTGGTACTGCATGTGTAAGAAGCTGCCTTCCCCCTTCTGGTTGCCTTTACCCACCATGCCCACCTCCCAGTCTGCCCAGCCCCTCACTGCCAACGGGTTCCCCCCCTCCCCGGTCTACGGCCCCCAGATGCCCTTCCCTCCCCAAGGATATGCCCCCACTGTCATCGACGCCCAGCCTTACGGCCCTCTGCAGGTCTACCCCCAGAACATGGCCCCTCCTGCCCAGCCTCAGGTATACCTGTCCCAGATCTCCCCTCCTGATGGGTATGGGTCCGAGGTGGGGGGGAACCAGGCCTACAGCTACGCCCCCTCGCAGGGATACGCCCCCTCGCAGGGCTACTCCTCCAGCTACGCAGGACACCGCTTCTCCACCCGCTCACGCATGTCCGGCATCGAGATAGACATCCCCCTGCTCACCCAGTGACCAGACTGTGCTCATGCAGCACCCCAGAGCCCAGCTCCACATAGATCTGTAACAGATAGATATGACATACAGCCCCTGTCCTCATCCTCTTATCTGCTCAGCTCACCAGCTCTCACAACTTCCGCAGACTGGAAGTAAAGTGCCAAATATTTGCAGCACCACTGTGAGAAAAAGGTCAACCACTAGCTCCAGTGTGAGTGATGTCACAAGCCTTCACAACACTAACATAGTGTAAACATGCCAATGGGTCACATTTTCTGTCTAGACGGATCATCCTTAGAATTCTAGACCATGTAAAGCCTTCATCCTACTGGATGACACTGGAATCACATCATAACCTCAGCTCACAAGACATTACCTAACTTTTACTGATTGTTACTTGATTGGTGACCCACAAGGGACACTTTCCTAACTGCTTAACAAGTGTATGTGTGTCTCAAGCCTTTGTGTTCTATTAACTTTTGTTAATTCATTTGTACTTTTTTATTCTGGGGTGAACATATTGTAACTGACCCTGTGTATACTGCACTAAATTATTTAATGAGAAAGAAAACTACAAAATGTTTACATTTATAGAGATGTAGTCTAGTATGTCTGGTTCTGGTCTCTGAACAGCTCTGAATCCTTTATCATGTCATTTTTTGTTAATTCTTTTTTTACAAAATAATAAAACTTGGATTAAACTCTTCTCCATGTCTGTTTCTCCAGTTGGCCACAGATGAATAATGATAATCCCAGATTTATCCGCTGCCACTAAGTACTTCATTTGATTAACGGAGCTCAAGATCTGCCACGTAATGAATCAGCTGTTCTGTGTGTTGAGACTGAAGGTTTTAGTTTGTGATACCTGGCCAGCTACATGATCTTGTCCCGCATGATCCTCTCCTACATGATCCTGTCCTACATGATCCTCTTCTACATGATCCTGTCCTACATGATCCTCTCCTACATGATCTTGTCCCGCATGATCCTCTCCTACATGATCTTGTCCCGCATGATCCTCTCCTACATGATCCTCTCCTACATGATCCTGTCCTACATGATCCTCTCCTACATGATCTTGTCCTGCATGATCCTCTCCTACATGATCCTCTTCTACATGATCCTCTCCTACATGATCTTGTCCTGCATGATCCTCTTCTACATGATCCTCTCCTACATGATCCTGTCCTACATGATCCTCTCCTACATGATCCTGTCCTACATGATCCTCTCCTACATGATCTTGTCCTGCATGATCCTCTCCTACATGATCCTCTTCTACATGATCCTCTCCTACATGATCTTGTCCTGCATGATCCTCTTCTACATGATCCTCTCCTACATGATCCTGTCCTACATGATCCTCTCCTACATGATCCTGTCCTACATGATCCTCTCCTACATGATCTTGTCCTGCATGATCCTCTCCTACATGATCCTCTTCTACATGATCCTCTCCTACATGATCTTGTCCTGCATGATCCTCTTCTACATGATCCTCTTCTACATGATCCTCTTCTACATGATCCTCTCCTACATGATCCTCTCCTACATGATCCTCTCCTACATGATCCTGTCCTACACGATCCTGTCCTGCATGATCCTGTCCTGCATGATCCTCTTCTACACGATCCTGTCCTGCATGATCCTGTCCTGCATGATCCTCTTCTACATGATCCTGTCCTGCATGATCCTCTCCTACATGATCCTGTCCTACATGATCCTCTTCTACATGATCCTCTCCTACATGATCTTGTCCTGCATGATCCTCTCCTACATGATCCTCTTCTACATGATCCTCTCCTACATGATCTTGTCCTGCATGATCCTCTTCTACATGATCCTCTCCTACATGATCCTGTCCTACATGATCCTCTCCTACATGATCCTGTCCTACATGATCCTCTCCTACATGATCTTGTCCTACATGATCCTCTCCTACATGATCCTGTCCTACATGATCCTCTCCTACATGATCTTGTCCTGCATGATCCTCTCCTACATGATCCTCTTCTACATGATCCTCTCCTACATGATCTTGTCCTGCATGATCCTCTCCTACATGATCCTCTTCTACATGATCCTCTCCTACACGATCCTGTCCTGCATGATCCTGTCCTGCATGATCCTCTTCTACATGATCCTGTCCTACATCATCATCATGCAGATGTAGCCTCCAGTCGGCAGGTCAGACAGCTGATCTAGAATCATGTAAACACTTTGCATCTTAAGGGACATGATTGATACATTTACTGTCACATGAACACACCCATCCACAAACTGCTGAGACAGCAAAGAAAAAGAGATCAGTTCTGATCTTTCCCTTTCCAGGAGACTGTTCCTCTTTCTTAGGTGGCAACACACACACATTTAGTGAATGTACACACACACACACACACACCACAGGGTGTGTAGAGAACAGGATTAGGGTTCTCAACACAGATGGTGCTGGTACAAAGGAGAAGGGGAGGAGCTTGTGTTGCCACGGGCGATAACATCGCAGATTTCAGCTGCTTGCTCATGAATATAAAGCAGGCAGAGCTTGTGTTCTTTCCATTCAAGGGTTCATTCCACACTCACCCCTCTCCCCTCCCCCCAGACCCAGCCTGCCCCCCCTCTCCCCTCCCCTCAGACCCAGCCTGCACCCCTCTCCCCTCCCCCCAGACCCAGCCTGCACCCCTCTCCCCTGCCCTCAGACCCAGCCTGCACCCCTCTCCTCTCCCCCAGACCCAGCCTGCCCCCCCCCTCTCCCCTCCCCCACACTCAGCCTGCCCCCCCCCTCTCCTCTCCCCCCAGACCCAGCCTGCCCCCCCCTCCCCCCCCTCCCCCACACTCAGCCTGCCCCCCCCCTCTCCTCTCCCACCAGACCCAGCCCTCTCCTCTCCCCCCCACACCCAGCCTGCCCCCCCCTCACATCTCCGCCCTCAGGACCAAGAAGCATGGAGTCAGAGGCTCCGCCCACAGGACCAAGAAGCATGGGGTCAGAGGCTCCGCCCACAGGACCAGGAAGCATGGGGTCAGAGGCTCCGCCCACAGGACCAGGAAGCATGGGGGTCAGAGGCTCCGCCCACTCTTGGCTAACATCCTGCTGCTTCCAGAACTTTTTCCGCTCGGCCGGAAGAACAGATGGGAGTGAAGGATCCTCCATATGGAGCCACACACACACACACACACACACACAAACACACACACACACACACAGAGGAGCCACACCACCTCACACACACACACACACACACACACACACACGCACACGCACACGCACACACACACACACAGAGGAGCCACACCACCTCTCACACACACACACACACATATACATATATATATACTGTTCAGACAGACAGACAGACAGACAGACAGCACCCAGGGGAAGGAGTCCTGTCAGAGACTCTGAGCCAGCAGCTGACAGGCAGGACCAGAGGGCAGCTGACAGGCAGGACCAGAGGGCAGCTGACAGGCAGGACCAGAGGGCAGCTGACAGGCAGGACCAGAGGGCAGCTGTGAGTGTTCATGGAGCCAGGAAGCTAACAGCAGGAAGCTAACAGCAGGAAGCTAACAGGGGTGTGTGGGGACATGTGCCTCCATCTTACCTCCATGCAGGCAGACAAACAGCAGAGCTTCAGCACAGAGACAATCCAGAGAGATGAGATCTGTGTTCATATTACTGTGTGTGTGGGTGTGGGTGTGTGTGTGTGTGTGGGTGTGTGTGGGTGTGGGTGTGGTGAGTGTGTGGGTGTGATGAAGGCTGCAGGAGGGACCTGACTGAGTGTGAGTGTGTGTGTGTAAATGTGGGTGTGTTGCTGGAAGGAAACCATCTCTCAAGAGGAGATGTGCTGCAGATATTCTGAGATGAGAGATCGAGGAATGCACTCTTCACATCTCTCTCTTTCTCTCTCTCTTTTCCTTCTTTTAAATAATTCAGTTCATCCTGATTGAGTGCATCAGAAAGGGGCGAGGAGGAGTGAGGAGGGGGTGAGGAGGAGGAGTGAGGAGGGAGGAGGAGGAAGGAGAAGTGAGGAGGGAGTGAGGAAGAGGAGGGGTGAGGAGGAGGGGTGAGGAGGGAGGAGGAGGGGTGAGGAGGAGGGGTGATGCACATGCATTCAGTGAGTGTGTGTGTGTGTGTGTGTGTGTGTGTGTGTGTGTGTGTGTGTGTGTGTGTGTGTGTGAGTGTGTGTGTGTGTGTGTGTGTGTGTGTGTGTGTGAGTGTGTGTGTGTGTGTGTGTGTGTGTGTGAGACACTCACAGTACTCTTGTCATCTCCTCCAGGCTCGATCATGTAGGTGTGATTCCCATCGAAGAACATCCCACTGAAACACACAGCACAGAGGTCAGCCAGAGGTCAGCCAGAGGTCAGCCAGAGGTCAGCCAGCAGAGGTGATGGACGACACCTCTCTCTGCAAGCAGGGAGAGAGGAGTGTGTGGGTGAGGGAGTGTGTGGGTGAGGGTGTGTCGTGAGAGGGCTGTTGGGTCAGTCTTGCTAGGAACAATCTTATTTTGTTGATCTTCATGTTTGTTTTTCAGGTGATGAAAAACAAATACACACAACTACACACACACAGACACATACACATGCACACACACACAGATCCCCATGTAGGGGGGACAGTGACCTATACAGTCTGACCTGTCATCCTCAGCAGTAATCATCTAAAAACACTGATGATCAATTTCCCATCCAGGACACTGGAGAAAGGTCCTTCTAAGCCTGCTGTCAAGGTAAGCTGTGTGTGTGTGTGTGTGTGTGTGTGTGTGTGTGTGTGTGTGTGTGTGTGTGTGTGTGTGTGTGTGTACGTGTGTGTGTGTACGTGGTTCTGTGTGTGTGAGATTTTGTGTCTGTGTCTGAAGTGGAGTGGCATTAATTAACTTTATCTGAAGCTTTTTAGGAGATTGCTCAGGTCCATATTCTGCCTCTCATTTGCACACACACACACACACACACACACACACACACACACACACACACACACACACACACACACACACACACACACACACACACACAGGACTGATCATAGACAGTCCAGGGATCACCTTCAATGACTTACTCTGGCATCTGCAAAACACACACCCATACACTTTCACACAAACACACACTCACACACCCTCTCTTGCTTTCTCACACACAAACACTCTTTCTCACACACACAGACACACACACACACACACGCACAGCCAGCACAGAGCAGGCAGCCCTGAAGTTCAGCCTTCAGAATTTGATTTGTTGTTTTTCTGTCAGACGAGGTTTCCCCTGATAAAGCATCCTGCCTGTTAACATTCACAGACCTCTGTCAGGCTTATCAAGGTGGAACTCTATGTGTGTGTGTGTGAGTGTGTGTGTGTGTGTGTGTGTGTGTGTGTGTGTGTGTGTGTGTGTGTGTGTGTGTGTGTGAGTTTGTGTGTGCCCATATCGCGTCAGGCAGTCAGACTCACACTGAGGCAGTCGGACTCACACTGAAGCAGTCAGACTCACACTGAGGCAGTCGGACTAACACGGAGGCAGTCAGACCCACACTGAGGCAGTCAGACCCACACTGAGGCAGTCAGACCCACACTGAGGCAATCAGACCCACACTGAGGCAGTCAGACACACACTGAGGCAGTCAGACACACACTGAGGCAGTCAGACACACACTGAGGCAGTCAGACCCACACTGAGGCAATCAGACACACACTGAGGCAGTCAGACACACACTGAGGCAGTCAGACTCACACTGAGGCAGTCAGACACACACTGAGGCAGTCAGACACACACTGAGGCAGTCAGACTCACACTGAGGCAGTCAGACTCACACTGAGGCAGTCAGACTCACACTGAGGCAGTCAGACCCACACTGAGGCAGTCAGACTCACACTGAGGCAGTCAGACTCACACTGAGGCAGTCAGACTCACACTGAGGCAGTCAGACTCACACTGAGGCAGTCAGACCCACACTGAGGCAGTCAGACCCACACTGAGGCAGTCAGACTCACACTGAGGCAGTCAGACTCACACTGAGGCAGTCCTCCCCCAGACCAGAGTCAGGAGCAACTGAATGCAAATTCAGAGATGGTAGGAGGCAGTTTGTCCTCTGAGAATACTGAAACGACCCAAGGATGACCTGAGTCCATGAGATCCCTAGTGACCAGTGTGTGCATGCCTGTGTGTGTGTGTGTGTGTGTATGTGTGTGTGTGTGTGTGTGCACGACCATACAGGGTGATTCATTTCCACTGCACACTTCAGACTGGAATCTAATCAAGCAGATTGAATCCATGAGAAGTGGTAGCAGTAAGTGGGTTTCCTCAGGGCTGACACTGTCTGTCCAGAGATCCCAGAGCAGGGCAGTCTATCCACACCAGAGCAGTCTATCCAGAGTAGAGCAGTCTATCCACACCAGAGCAGTCTATCCAGAGTAGAGCAGTCTATCCAGAGCAGAGCAGTCTATCCAGAGCAGAACAGTCTATCCAGAGCAGAGCAGTCTATCCAGAGCAGACTATCCAGAGCAGACTATCCAGAGCAGACTATCCAGAGCAGAGCAGACTATCCAGAGCAGACTATCCAGAGCAGAGCAGTCTATCCAGAGCAGACTATCCAGAGCAGACTATCCAGAGCAGACTATCCAGAGCAGAGCAGACTATCCAGAGCAGACTATCCAGAGCAGACTATCCAGAGCAGAGCAGTCTATCCAGAGCAGACTATCCAGAGTAGACTATCCAGAGCAGAGCAGTCTATCCAGACCAGAGCAGTCTATCCAGAGCAGAGCAGTCTATCCAGAGCAGAGCAGTCTATCCAGAGCAGAACAGTCTATCCAGAGCAGAGCAGTCTATCCAGAGCAGACTATCCAGAGCAGACTATCCAGAGCAGACTATCCAGAGCAGAGCAGACTATCCAGAGCAGACTATCCAGAGCAGAGCAGTCTATCCAGAGTAGACTATCCAGAGCAGACTATCCAGAGCAGACTATCCAGAGCAGAGCAGACTATCCAGAGCAGACTATCCAGAGCAGAGCAGTCTATCCAGAGCAGACTATCCAGAGCAGCCTCCTGTTTCATTGATTCCTATATAAGAGTAGACCAGACTGCACTCATGCTTATGAAACATGGAGAACAAAGTGCCTAGTGTACACACACACACAAACACACACACACTCAGACTGGAGACCAGCCAGAGACTGAGATCAGTCTGCAGCTGTCATCATCCAGACTGTCTCTTCAGGAGGTCTTTAAACTTCTGAGTCTCCAACATCAGAAGCCTGTGACTGAAAATAAGCCACACATGTCTGAAAATAGCTTTTTAGGTGTCATCGGTTAAGGAACAGAAGATCAATTCCTTTCAGAATTTGTGATGGCAGCTAAAAACAGATCTAAGTGACATGCTGACCAATCAGATGCCAGGAAAATCATCACTACTCAAAGATTGATCATGTCAGATTCTATCATATCTCTCTCTCTCTCTCTCAAACTCTCTCTCTCAAACTCTCTCTCTCTACCTCAGACTCTCTGTCTCTACATATCTCTCCTCCCAGACTCTCTCTCTCTTCCTCCCTCAGTCTCTCTCTCTCTCTCTCTTCCTCCCTCAGTCTCTCTCTCTCTCTTCCTCCCTCAGTCTCTCTCTCTCTCTTTCTTTCTCCCTCAGTCTCTCTCTCTTCCTCCCTCAGTCTCTCTCTCTCTCTTCCTCCCTCAGTCTCTCTCTCTCTTCCTCCCTCAGTCTCTCTCTCTCTTCCTCCCTCAGTCTCTCTCTCTCTTCCTCCCTCAGTCTCTCTCTCTCTCTCTCTCTCTCTCTCTCTCTTCCTCCCTCAGTCTCTCTCTCTCTCTCTCTTCCTCCCTCAGTCTCTCTCTCTCTCTTCCTCCCTCAGTCTCTCTCTCTCTTCCTCCCTCAGTCTCTCTCTCTCTCTCTCCCTCCCTCAGTCTCTCCTCTCTCTCACTGAGTGGAACAGAACACACTCACCTCCAGACAGTTGGAGATATGTGATCCTGTTTATTAGTGCTTCTAATAGCTCTGTAAGCTACCAGGCCCTCCTCCTCTCCTCCTCCTACTCTCCTCTTCCTCTCCTCCTCCTCTTCTCCTAGTCTCCTCCTCCTCCTCTCCTCTCCTCCTCTCCTCCTCCTCTAAAGGAAATAAGGGCTGAAGGTGATGCTTGCTCAGTACCCTAACACTTGACAGGCCATCCCAGACCTCAGTGCAGATCCTGGGGGGGACCAGCAGATTCTCACCTGCAGCAGCTGCTCAGGAACACACCAGGGGGGGGGCTGTGTGTGCAACACACTTGTTAACGAGCGTGAGGCTCTGTTTGACACAGCCATCTCTGGACCTGAGGTGACAAAGACTTCAGACGTCCCCTGCCTGCCTGCCTGCCTGCCACCATCTGTTACAGCCCACCCCCCCCCCCCCCCCCATACCACAGGAGCCCCCAGGTCTGCAGGAGCCCCCCAGGTCTGCAGGAGCCCCCCAGGTCAGCAGGGGCCCCCCAGGTCTGAAGAGGCCCCCAGGTCAGCAGGGGCCCCCCAGGTCTGAAGAGGCCCCCAGGTCTGTGTCCAGGCCCCTCTTCTCTGTCCTACGCAAGCCAGACACACCACTCACAGGATGAGAAGGACTAGTGAACAGCAGCCCCCCCTAGCCAGGCTGGTGCTGGGCTGAGGTGGATGGAGGTGAGGCTTTATATGAGGAACACAGACAGGCCATGGTTACACCCCCACAGGCTTTAACAGACATTTATTCAGTTGTCTAATATATGTAAACACCTCTGTTTTAACCACAACCATAGACTATTGTCCCTGTGTGTAGTTTTAGTTCATATATAAATACCCATAAGCAGCTTTAGAGGTTGGGGGGTTACCTGTGTAAACCTTTCGTCCATGCTGCTTTGTTCCATAGACAGACCTGACAGACCTGGCTCTTTGTTCAGAGTCTCGGGAGTCTTCTGACAGACCTCCACCAGGTCTGCCATGATTATGGAAAATATCATTTCAGTGTCTCTGTGTGCTTTAAGGTCAGTGAAATAGATTAACACCGCCTCACTAATTCATAAATATTAGAGCCGACTAGGATGAATAAACAAAAACGTCAACAAGATCAGAATAACGGGACGTCTCTAATGGCAACCGGTACCGGAGAGATGGTCCTCCCTCCTCCCCCCTCCCCCCGCCCCCCCAACATAGCGGGGTATCGCCATCATGATGAACACAACAACAAAGCCGTCATGTACCTGTGCGGGGCTGGGGCCGGGGCTGAGGCCGGGGCCGGGGCTGCCTCTCAGCCTGGTGCTCAGGACCTCGTGCAGCACCTGGCTGTGGTTGTGCATGCTGTACAGGAGGCGCAGAGGCACCGTGTTCCCCACGAGCCTGTTCTCATCACGCGCAGCCTTCGACAAGGCGTCTCCTGCACGCGGAGGAAAACACCGAGATTTATCACCGCGAGACTTCCCTCCTCGCATGAAATAGATATGAAAATCACCATGAAAACCTTACATATTCCATATCATATTATCGTCTGTATTTAATCATAAATAAAAAAATGAAGCTTTTGTCTGCTATAATACGGAACATGCTCATTTTAAAGCCTGTTTACTTCGAGGCTCCTGGTGAAGACATTAACATAAAACAGCAGTTAGATAAACCAGCTCGCCCTTATCTCAATATAATGCGACAGTTTGCTCTGTTACCGTTTCGATGGAGGTTGGAGGAAACAACGACGGATATCAGTCCAGAGGCGCAAAGAAGAGGAGCCCACCACCGCATCTTCACCTGCTGTGGTGCTGATCAAAACACTGCGCTAGTCCACGAGCTGCTGCTGTGTTCGCTCGAGCTGCACATTAGAACAGAGGCTGCGATGGGAGCGCGCGCTGCTCGTCTGGTTAGCGCAGTCCCTCGCGCTGGTGGCCATCAGGGTTTACTAGTGTGTCTCGCGCTGAACACAGAGCGCATCTGAACGCGCTGAGCTCCTTACTGAACAGAGAGGAGGGGGAGGAGGGGGGGGGGAGGGGGAGGAGGAAGAAGAGAAGGGGCAGGGAGAGAAGGAGGAGAGGAGGGGGGAAGGGGGGGGGGGAGGGAGGGGGAAGGGGGGGAGGGAGGGGAGGAAGAAGAGAGGTGGCAGGGAGAGAGGGAGGAGAGGAGGGGGGAAGGGGGGGAGGGAGGGGAGGAAGAAGAGAGGGGGCAGGGAGAGAGGGAGGAGAGGAGGGGGGAAGGGAGGAGAGGAGGGGGGAAGGGAGGAGGGGGACACCTGCTTAAAACACATCAATATCCAGCAGCTCACTGCAGAAGCTACATCCATAAATATAAGAGCGAAAGTGTGAGGTAGGATGATGGGATGTGAGGTGGGATGATGGGATGTGAGGTGGGATGATGGGCTGTGAGGTAGGATGATGGGCTGTGAGGTAGGATGATGGGATGTGAGGTAGGATGGTGGGATGTGAGGTAGGATGAAGGGAATTTAGGATAATGGACCTTCTTTCTCAGGCAAGTAAGAACAGCCTTCATGTTTCTGCTGTTACCTGGACTAACCTCACCTGCTTCCTCTGTTACCTGGACTAACCTCACCTGCTTCCTCTGTTACCTGGACTAACCTCACCTGCTTCCTCTGTTACCTGGACTAACCTCACCTGCTTCCTCTGTTACCTGGACTAACCTCACCTGCTTCCTCTGTTACCTGGACTAACCTCACCTGCTTCCTCTGTTACCTGGACTAACCTCACCTGCTTCCTCTGTTACCTGGACTAACCTCACCTGCTTCCTCTGTTACCTGGACTAACCTCACCTGCTTCCTCTGTTACCTGGACTAACCTCACCTGCTTCCTCTGTTACCTGGACTAACCTCACCTGCTTCCTCTGTTACCTGGACTAACCTCACCTGCTTCCTCTGATAAACATCTGTTAGGATCTGTTAAAACATCTGGAAATCCCTCCTTTCTCATCTTTACATACATAATAATATTTATAAAATACAGACAATGACAAACAGTCAAGTTGTTTATATCAGCATGTTCGTTACCAAGACTCCTCTGAACTAGTTAACGATCCTTCATTTGAATCAGGTGTGTTTGAGCAGAGAAACATCTAGAACATGTAGGCCAGTGGGCCCAGAGGACCAGGGCAGGGAAACACTGCTCTATATGACGCATGATACTGAGATATCTTTCCACATTCAGATCTTTCCCCATGTTGCCTCTTACAGTCCCACACACAAACCTTCACATAGTCCAAATCATTGAATAAACTGTTATTCATAGCATTCTATTATTTAATCTGTATTATATACACTAAATACAATATTAGATGAATTACTTCAGACTGCACAACAGAATGACTTCCTGTATGATGTCACATATTACACCACACAGTGTCCAATAGGCTCCAGGTATCATGCAGCAGCAGCAGAGTTCATCTACAGGGGAAGGTAAGCTGTCACACTGTGACTCAACACAGTGAAAACACCCCAGGGCATTCTGGGTAGGTGTCTGAGTTCTTAGGTCCAGGCTGAGCCACCATAACATGAGGCTCTCTCTTAATCCAGCTCAAAGCACCAGCATCACTTCTCAGGTGGGACAGTGTAACAGGTCTGGTGAAGGTCCCACAGCTGCCTCTCTGCCTCTAACAGCTGCCTCTGCCTCCCACAGCTGCTGCCTCTCTGCCTCCCACAGCTGCCTCTGCCTCCAACAGCTGCTTTCTCTGCCTCTCTGCTGCCTCTCCTCACCCTGAGAAACCCTGGAAGTCCCAGTCCATGTCCTCGCTGCTCTGTAACAGCTTCCAGATGCTCATAGGCTCGCTGGCTCCCTCCCCTCCTGCTCCCTCCCCCCCAGTTCCCTCCCCCCCTGCAGAGGAGGCCTGAGGAGTATCTTTCCTTCTCTTCCGTCTTAAGTCCCGGACTTTCCTGTGCAGCTTCCTGTCAGGAGAGGGGAGGCTGCTGCTCCTGTGCTGAGGAGCCTCCTGCTCCTCTCTCCCCTGAGGAGCCTCCTGCTCCTCTCTCCTCTGAGGAGCCTCCTGCTCCTCTCTCCCCTGAGGAGCCTCCTGCTCCTCTCTCCCCTGAGGAGCCTCCTGCTCCTCTCTCCTCTGAGGAGCCTCCTGCTCCTGCTCCTCTCTCCCCTGAGGAGCCTCCTGCTCCTCTCTCCCCTGAGGAGTTTCCTGCTCCTGCCTCCCCTGAGGAGCCTCCTGCTCCTCTCTCCCCAGAAGAGGGCATCTTGACATGCAGAGCCATGAGGAAGGACCCAGCAGGCTTTGGAGGGGAACACCCTGCTTGAGATCCGCAGCACAATGACTGCTGAGCGCTGTGTTCCTGTCTAGACAGACAGGAAGGCCCTCCAGGCCACCAGGGGGCAGTGTGTCCTGGTCCCTGGAACAGGGATTAACACTAAGGGTTTGTTTTACTGCTCCAGCAGTGGATGAGAGTACAGGGCTGGTCCCTGAGGGGAGGGGGGGAGGGCGTGGGGGGAGGCAGCCCTGCTGGAAGGTTGGTTTGCAGGGGAGGGACCTGGTCCTCTCCTCAGCAGGGGGTCTGAGGAAGGATGACACCCTGCAGTGTTCTGGTTGGTCTACTGTAGGCCCTGCTCCGCCTTGGAGCCTCGCTCCGCCTTGGAGCCTCGCTCCGCCTTGGGGCCTTGCTCTGCTGTGGGGCCTTGCTCTGCGCTGGAGCCCTGCTCCACCCTGGGGCCCTGCTCCACCCTGGGACCCTGCTCCAGCCTGGGGCCCTGCTCCACCCTGGGGCCCTGCTCCAGCCTGGGACCCTGCTCCAGCCTGGGGCCTTGCTCTGCGCTGGGGCCCTGCTCCACCCTGGGGCCCTGCTCCACCCTGGGGCCCTGCTCCACCCTGGGACCCTGCTCCAGCCTGGGACCTTGCTCTGCCCTGGAGCTTGTCTCTCCCTGAGGCGCCCCCACACAGGCCAGGAGGCTGCAGTGTAGAGCTGATGCTGCACCTGGGCCTGCAGGGAAGCACAACACACATATGAGGGAGGCGGAGCCAGGCTGCAGGCTGGCCAGAGGAGGCGGGGCCTCGGGGGACTGACCGTCTGTGCAGGAAGCAGCAGGGCAGAGAGGAGGCCAGCCTGTCCACCAGCAGGTACTCATCACTCTGAGCAAACTTCCTGTGGAGCGCCCCCTGCAGGTGCTGCACAAACACACAGCAACAACACAACATGTTACCGTCCATGTGAAGGTGATGACACATGCTGACATTAGACTGTTGACATGAACAGTGTATCTGGAACACAAATGGTTCTGACAGTTTTGGACTTACAGCTTTGAGGTTGTCGTATTTCAGGGCGCAGCACTCACAGTAGCCCCCTCGCTTCCTGTTCTTCCTGGGTCTGACCCGCCCCCTCTCCTCACTGGCTGAGCTCCCTGCCTCTCTGGCCCTGAGGAACCCCATAGGTCAATCGATGGAAGGTCAGAGTTCACATGATACTACAGAACAGTGACTGAAGCAGTGATGTGAAATATAAATATAATATAGTGATGTGAACATACCTTCAATCTTATCCAGAGCAGCTTACAGTAAATACAGGGACATTCCCCCTGAGGCATGTAGGGTGAAGTGCCTTGCCCAAGGACACAACATGTTGGCACAGTCGGGATTTCGAACTCGCCACCTTCTGATGACTATACTTGCGGTCTCGAGTCGTGCCCTGCTCCTGGAGGAAGGCGCTGCAGCGAGGGGTAGACGTCAGCTCTGGCATGTTAGGAACAGCCAGGTAAAAAGGCCTGTAATGTCTGAGGAAGAACACCAAGTCATCACACAGTGTTGGATGAATCCAGACCATCACAGCTAAAGAACTGATGTGATATTTAGGGGGTGATCTTGTGGTTCTGGACTTGCCTGCTGGAGTCCTCGATCTTCAGGAAGGGCTTCTTAATCCTCCCCACTGGGGAGAGAAGGCAGACACTGAGAGGTTTCCCCCACTGAAACAGCCTAGATCAACACACTGAACCAGGACATCTACCCTGACCACAGACACCACACACTTCACCAGAACCACACCCCCCCAGAGACACCACACACTTCACCAGAACCACACCCAGACCCCCAGAGACACCACACACTTCACCAGAACCACACCCAGACCCCCAGAGACACCACACACTTCACCAGAACCACACCCAGACCCCCAGAGACACCGCACACTTCACCAGAACCACACCCAGACCCCCAGAGACACCGCACACTTCACCAGAACCACACCCAGACCCCCAGAGACACCGCACACTTCACCAGAACCACACCCAGACCCCCAGAGACACCGCACACTTCACCAGAACCACACCCAGACCTCCAGAGACACCACACACTTCACCAGAACCACACCCAGACCCCCAGAGACACCACACACTTCACCAGAACCACACCCAGACCCCCAGAGACACCGCACACTTCACCAGAACCACACCCAGACCCCCAGAGACACCACACACTTCACCAGAACCACACCCAGACCCCCAGAGACACCGCACACTTCACCAGAACCACACCCAGACCCCCAGAGACACCACACACTTCACCAGAACCACACCCAGACCCCCAGAGACACCACACACTTCACCAGAACCACACCCAGACCCCCAGAGACACCGCACACTTCACCAGAACCACACCCCCCCAGAGACACCACACACTTCACCAGAACCACACCCAGACCCCCAGAGACACCACACACTTCACCAGAACCACACCCAGACCCCCAGAGACACCGCACACTTCATCAGAACCACACCCAGACCCCCAGAGACACCACACACTTCACCAGAACCACACCCCGACCCCCAGAGACACCGCACACTTCACCAGAACCACACCCAGACCCCCAGAGACACCACACACTTCACCAGAACCACACCCAGACCCCCAGAGACACCACACACTTCACCAGAACCACACCCAGACCCCCAGAGACACCACACACTTCACCAGAACCACACCCAGACCCCCAGAGACACCACACACTTCACCAGAACCACACCCAGACCCCCAGAGACACCGCACACTTCACCAGAACCACACCCAGACCCCCAGAGACACCGCACACTTCACCAGAACCACACCCCGACCCCTAGAGACACCACACACTTCACCAGAACCACACCCCCCCAGAGACACCACACACTTCACCAGAACCACACCCAGACCCCCACAGACACCACACACTTCACCAGAACCACACCCAGACCCCCAGAGACACCACACACTTCACCAGAACCACACCCAGACCCCCACAGACACCACACACTTCACCAGAACCACACCCAGACCCCCAGAGACACCACACACTTCACCAGAACCACACCCAGACCCCCAGAGACACCACACACTTCACCAGAACCACACCCCGACCCCTAGAGACACCACACACTTCACCAGAACCACACCCCCCCAGAGACACCACACACTTCACCAGAACCACACCCAGACCCCCACAGACACCACACACTTCACCAGAACCACACCCAGACCCCCAGAGACACCACACACTTCACCAGAACCACACCCAGACCCCCACAGACACCACACACTTCACCAGAACCACACCCAGACCCCCAGAGACACCGCACACTTCACCAGAACCACACCCAGACCCCCAGAGACACCGCACACTTCACCAGAACCACACCCAGACCCCCAGAGACACCGCACACTTCATCAGAACCACACCCAGACCCCCAGAGACACCACACACTTCACCAGAACCACACCCCGACTCCTAGAGACACCGCACACTTCACCAGAACCACACCCCGACTCCTAGAGACACCGCACACTTCACCAGAACCACACCCCGACCCCTAGAGACACCGCACACTTCAAAAGAACCACACCCCCCCAGAGACACCGCACACTTCACCAGAACCACACCCCGACTCCCAGAGACACCGCACACTTCACCAGAACCACACCCCGACTCCCAGAAACACCGCACACTTCACCAGAACCACACCCCGACTCCCAGAGACACCGCACACTTCACCAGAACCACACCCCGACTCCCAGAGACACCACACACTTCACCAGAACCACACCCCCCCAGAGACACCGCACACTTCACCAGAACCACACCCAGACTCCCAGAGACACCGCACACTTCACCAGAACCACACCCCGACCCCCAGAGACACCGCACACTTCACCAGAACCACACCCCCTCAGAGACACCGCACACTTCACCAGAACCACACCCAGACTCCCAGAGACACCGCACACTTCACCAGAACCACACCCAACACGGCCGCTCCAAACTCAGCTGTGGGATCAACAGGATCACTCACCCTGGTCTGGAGGGGGGCTAGGTCTGGGTCTGGGTCTGGGTCTGGCTGCTTCTGGTTTGGGCTGTAAAGGAACAAGCAGTGATCAGATCCAGGGTGACCTATGTGGGCCTTCTGTCTGTCCTACTGTGGCTTCATCAACATGGAGGAACTCACTGTTCTCTCACAGACAGCAGCAGGTGTGCCGACATTCTTTATCTTCTTTTCAACATAAGCTATTACGTCTGTAACAACATAGATTTAGAGTCATCGGTATTCATTCCAGTAAGTATTGAAATACACACGTGTGTGTGTGTGTGTGTGTGTGTGTGTGTGTAGAAGATACCATCAATGTAGAGGACTTTCACCCCCCACTCTAAAGCTTTGCACAAGGTCTTGTTGACTTGTAACCTTTCCTGAAAACAAACAGAACGGAAAAACAAAGATGGCACCTTGAAGTGAGTCCAAACTGCAGACTTCACTGAAGCTGTTTTAATAACATGTCAGTGTGAAGCAGCTTGACAGACTAGCACAGATCCAGACCTGCTCTTTAACCACCCTCTCCACTAAGGACCTCCCTCTGCTCTGCAACACCTGCAACAGAGGAGGGAGGGAGGGAGGGGAGAGCCAGAGAGAAAGAGGGGGAGGGAGGGGAGAGCCAGAGAGAGAGAGGGAGAGAGAGGGGGAGAGAGGGGAGGAGACAGAGTCAGTCTACAACCAAACTTAAAACACCCATCAGAACTTCGGCCCTCACACTCACCGTATCATTTGGGCCCTGTGAACTGCCTCTGATGCAGGACCCTGGGGGAGGGAGGGGAGAGCTGTGTCTGCAGGGTCCTGGGGGAGGGAGGGAAGGGAGGGGAGAGCTGTGTCTGCAGGGTCCTGGGGGAGGGAGGGGAGGGAGGGGAGAGCTGTGTCTGCAGGACCCTGGGGGAGGGAGGGGAGGGAGGGGAGAGCTGTGTCTGCAGGACCCTGGGGGAGGGAGGGGAGGGAGGGGAGAGCTGTGTCTGCAGGACCCTGGGGGAGGGAGGGGAGGGAGGGGAGAGCTGTGTCTGCAGGACCCTGGGGGAGGGAGGGGAGGGAGGGGAGAGCTGTGTCCAGAGTCAGGGCTGGGGACTGGAGAGTCCTGGTTCAGATACTGAACATATCTGGCCTCCTTCTTATTGGAAACCAGGTACTTGATGTCCTTACTGAAGAACTTCTCAACTGTCTGAGAGAGAAACACCAAGATGCTATGAACACATGGTTTAAAAACACGAACTACAGCTACTCACATATCCACGTGTGTGTGTGTGTGTGTGTGTGTGTGTGTGTGTGTGGTTTGTCACTCACCCCTCCTAGCTTTGTGATGTCGTTCTCAAGCTTCTCAGCTCGTCTGCTTGATGGTAAATCCAGATAAAACAGCTTCCCTATGAAAGGCTTCCTGCACCTGGAGTCTGATTCATCAGGATGTCTGATCACACTGTCACCTGTCTTAGAGGCTACATTGATGGGAAATTATAGGATATATTTATCAGGGAAACACAAAACACTACACAGCTCAGTAAATTACTATTATTATTATTATTATACTTACAGTATAACGTCAGTATATAATATTATTACAATATAGTTCTACATACTACAGACACATAATGACGATAAATAAGGTTCAAACTTCCTCCTGATCTGATGAAGATAATAATAACGGTTTTCATACTTTGTAAACTGGGTTTCGATGACTTGTGATGAATTCTTCTTGATTTCATGTTATTCTGTGAATCAGCCTCTAAATGCTGAAATGAAGATGATGATAATGATGTACAAACACACGAGTTATTCAGCGACTGTTTACAAACTTAATGTAGAAATTCAAATAAGATACAATATTTGAACTAAAGTACAAGACATTATTAATGAAACCTGACCTGTTATGTAGTGAACTCAGCCTCCCTCTGCAGAAGAAAGCAGATTTAACATGTTTAAACAGTTTAAACAGTTGAACTGAGCAGCTCTGTAGTGTTTAAACAGTTTAAACAGTTGAACTGAGCAGCTCTGTAGTGTTTAAACAGTTTAAAGACTCTAACGGAGCTGTTTTTAAACAGTTTAAATGTTTTAAAGTGACCTCAGCCTCTCTGCAGTTTAAATGACCTGACAGGAAGTGTTAGCATGAGGCTAACTAGCAGCTGCTTCTGTTCTGTTGCTAACTAACTTCCACTCGGATATACTTAACATTATTTTAATATTACCTTTATATTTTTTTCCGCAGGTTATTTGTCATTTTCGCTCTTGATCCGATGCTCTCTGGTTTAAGAAGTTTTTAAGGTTTTAAACTCTGAACTTTAGTTCGGTTCTTGTTTCCCGCTTCAACCGTCAGGTCAAAAAGCAGGGTTGCCAAATAAATTGATAACCCCCTATGAACGTATTGTCATCGGTCAATGTTTTTTTGTGTCAATAATCACTGAACTACATTCTGTTTGTCTGTACATTTATAACTTCCTAATATATTCAGTAAAAACAGAAGTATGAATTTACTAAATTAAGAATCCCACGTGTAAAAATTCAACGTCAAAAAAACGTACCACAAGTGTGCGTGTTGTCAAACTGGCTTGGCAACCCAGTAAAGCTAACTTGCGTTTTGAAGCCACAGTTTCAACTCAACATATATTTCCAAATCGGAAGAATATGCATTAACAGAAAAAAGTTTTGAAATGCAATATATATATATACAATATTTGTGTATTATTTACTGTTTCATGAATTTGTATTTGTCTTGAAATGTAATAAAATGAACAGAAGTCGAAATGTGCTGCTGTCAATGTAAAAGAGAAGCTGTATCCTAATGTAACGTTGTGTAAGTTATTACAGCAGCAGCATGGAGTCTGAATCTGACGCACATGATCTGACACCTACTGACTTCAAGATCATATTATTCATTTCACAAAGCTGATTTGTAACTGATTCCGGTGCTGTCAGTTTCCAAATAGCCAGACGTACATCCAGAAGATAAATCCAAACTATCGACCTGAGCTGAAGATGAAAGCTGAATTACAAGTTTAGATGAACTGCTGAAGTCTTTCCTGGTGCTGGTGTAACGTTGTTGTACAGGTAAGGTGTCACTGCCACACTGCTGAATTACACTTTGGCCTTGATACACGGTACTATCGTGTCTAACTCCACATTATTATTATTTTATTGTTTTCATGGTTTGGAGCAGTTATGAACGGTCAGAGTTCTTCTCCGGGGGGGAGCAGCAACATCACCCCAGTTCAGCAGATGATCTCCTCCTGTTCTGGGGCCATCCTGACCTCCCTGATCGGTGAGCACGAGCTGTCAGTCAAAAGGTCACGTGTCTGTGGGGTGCTGCCACGCGCCAGCACGGGCTGAACTGTGTTTTAGAGCTTCTCAGAAGAACAACCTTGCCCATCTGGGGTCAAAACATATAACTATCTCTGTGTGATGGACTAGATAAGAACCATCTCATATTAACGGTGGTTGTGTACTTGCAGTCACTCCTCTGGATGTGGTGAAGATCAGACTTCAGGCTCAGAGGAACCCGTTTCCTAAAGGTATGCAGGTGAACACCAGCAGGTCTGAAGCAGCTTGCTGAAGCAGGAGAACTCACATGAATCAGTGACTTAATCCCCCATTTCTGCACCCTTCTCTCCTTCTCACCAGGAAAATGCTTTGTGTACTGCAATGGCCTCATGGACCACATCTGTGTGTGTGTGAATGGAAACTCCAGACCCTGGTACAAAGCCCCAGGACACTTCAATGGAACCCTGGTAAAGTCTTCTACAGCAGGCTCCTCCCCTGATGTAGCCCTCCCTCAGCAGACTCCTCCCCTAATGTAGCCCTCCCTCAGCAGGCTCCTCCCCTGATGTAGCCCTCCCTCAGCAGGCTCCTCCCCTGATGTAGCCCTCCCTCAGTAGGCTCCTCCCCTGATGTAGCCCTCCCTCAGTAGGCTTCTCCCCTGATGTAGCCCTCCCTCAGCAGGCTCCTCCCCTGATGTAGCCCTCCCTCAGTAGGCTCCTCCCCTAATGTAGCCCTCTCTCAGTAGGCTCCTCCCCTAATGTAGCCCTCCCTCAGTAGGCTCCTTCCCTCCAGGTGTCTCCAGGTGTGTCTCTGTATCTGATCGCTGCCTCTCCTGTAGGATGCCTTCATCAAGATAGTGAGCAGAGAAGGGGTCAGATCTCTGTGGAGTGGTCTGCCACCAACACTGTGAGTCACAGTCGGCTTCAATCCTGCTCCTCAAATCACACCATTACTGCAATTTCCACCCCTGGAGGACAAATAAAGTTTTATCTCATCTAATTTACAGGAGTTTCTGCTTGTTATTGATACTGAATCTGTCCTTGTGATGTTTGCAGGGTCATGGCGGTCCCGGCCACTGTCATCTACTTCACGTGTTACGACCAGCTGTGTGCGGCGCTGAGGGCCAGGATGGGCCCCTACAGCCAGGAGGCCCCACTGCTGGCAGGAGCCCTCGCCAGAGGTTAGCTGGGGTCACTGACTCACTCTCCTCTGCGAGGCAGTGGGTTCTGACTCTGACTCTCTCTCCTCTGCGAGGCAGTGGGTTCTGACTCTGACTCTCTCCTCTCTGCGAGACAGTGGGTTCTGACTCTGACTCTCTCTCCTCTCTGCGAGGCAGTGGGTTCTGACTCTGACTCTCTCTCCTCTGCGAGGCAGTGGGTTCTGACTCTGACTCTCTCTCCTCTGCGAGGCAGTGGGTTCTGACTCTGACTCTCTCTCCTCTGCGAGGCAGTGGGTTCTGACTCTGACTCTCTCTCCTCTGCGAGGCAGTGGGTTCTGCCACAGTGATCAGTCCTCTGGAGTTGATCCGCACCAGACTGCAGTCCCAGCAGCAGACATACAGGCAGCTGATGGAGAGCCTGAGCAGCACTGTGAAGGCTGAGGGCTGGAGGACGCTGTGGAGAGGCTGGGGGCCCACCCTGCTGAGGGACGTCCCCTTCTCTGGTACTGGACACTAACAGCTGCAACTGTCTCTGTCTGTCTCTCTCTCTCTCTCTCTCTCTCTCTCTTTCTCTCTCTCTCTCTCTCTCTCTCTCTCTCTCTCTCTCTCTCTTTCTCTCTCTCTCTCTCTGTCTCTGTCTGTCTGTCTCTCTGTCTGTCTCTCTCTCTTTCTCTCTCTCTCTCTCTCACTCTCTCTCGTGTGTGTGTGCCTCTGTCTCTCATCTTTCTCTCATCTCTCGTTTTTCTGTCCTTCAATCACGGTCTCCCCTCTCTGCTCCTCAGCGATGTACTGGTATAACTATGAGAAGGGGAAGATGTGGCTGTGTGGACAGTATGAGACAGAGCAGCCCACTGTAGCCATCACCTTCATCTCTGGAGCCCTGTCTGGAGCTGTGAGTCACTGTTATTTCACCCTCCACAGCCAGAGGGCAGCAGTATGGACACTGATGCAACAGGAACCACAGAATAAGTAACACTACAGGAGTGTGTGGGATTCAGAGGGAATATTTGGATCAGTTCTTACTTACGTCATCCGTCCTGTCCTTAGATCGCTTCCATAGCAACACTTCCCTTTGATGTTGTCAAGACCAGGAGACAGGTGGAGCTGGGAGAACTCCAAGCTATGAATTGTGGGTAAAGAGTCAAGCACTTTGATGTGTGTAGTATGTGTTTGTGATGATGGTGGTGTGTGTCAGAAGTAGTGTGTGTTTGTGATGATGATGGTGTGTATGTGTGTGTTTGTGTGTGCAGTATCTGCCAAGGCCTCTTCCTCCACTCTGAGTGTGATGAGGAAGATCGTAGCAGAAAGTGGACCGGCCGGCTTGTTTGCAGGTTTGATCCCACAGCACCAAGAAACAACTCACCTTCATATCCAGGGTGTGTTAGATGTGAGCTAAATGCACCAGTGATGTGTTTGGGTGCGTTACCTGTGAGTTTTTGTGTGTCAGGGTTTCTCCCCAGGCTGATCAAAGTGGCCCCTGCCTGCGCCATCATGATCAGCACCTACGAGTTCGGGAAGACCTTCTTCCACCAGGCCAACCAGGCCAGGCTGCTGGAGCCCAGAGCTCTGTCACTGGAGAGCAGCCACTCATGAACACTGTGGAGGCTGAGCTGATGCTGCAGAGCTGCAGAGCCTGACCACAGCCCTCTGAAGCAGCAGGTTTGTATCTTTGTAGAGAAGTGACACCTGATCTGACCGTGTCAACAGTCCAGTGGAGACAGAACTCATGTGGAAACAGCCTGAGCAGCCTGTCAAGTGAACCATCTGACTGGATGCCTGTTTCTGCTCCCTACAAACTGTCAGGATGCATTTATGGACAAGAAGTATTGAGATCAAAGTGTCAATTAATATTTGTTCAAATTGCCAAGAATAAAAGTAATGATATGTTGAATATTTTCTTGTATACTTTGTTATAAGTATGTTTCACCAGTATACTGAATTTACGAATGGATATAACTTGTTCATAATCCCTATAGGAGCTTCTGTATTCTGCCAAATACTTACTAATTTATTCAAACTAACAGGATAAAAACATGAAATACGTGTTTATATGACTGCAGGAAAAAGGCCAACTGGAGAGTGCCTAGTGATGAGTTTACCATGAACACATTTCTAGAACCCTGACCAGCGTAGGACAGAACACAGATACTTCTAGAACCCTGACCAGCGTAGGACAGAACACAGATACTTCTAGAACCCTGACCAGCGTAGGACAGAATGCAGATACTTCTAGAACCCTGACCAGCGTAGGACAGAACACAGATACTTCTAGAACCCTGACCAGCGTAGGACAGAATGCAGATACTTCTAGAACCCTGACCAGCGTAGGACAGAATGCAGATACTTCTAGAACCCTGACCAGCGTAGGACAGAATGCAGAGCGAAATTCTGTCCTGCTTTTAAACTACAGGAAAACCATCCCTACACCAGTGCTAACATTTCCTGAGAACTAAAGTAATAATAATAACATAACTCTGCATGATACATAAATACAACATTTAAATGCTGAACTTATTCTACATACATTCAAGATCAATCATTTTCAGTAAGGCAGCAAAGCAGCAGGTTTAAACTCTCTGTCCCAGGATCCAGGACAGGCTGGTGTGGACATGAAGACATGATCTCTCTCTCTACCTGTCTGTCTCTCTCTCTACATGTCTGTCTCTTTCTCTACCTGTCTGTCTCTTTCTCTAGCTGTCTGTCTTTTTCTCCACCTGTCTGTCTCTGTCTCTACCTGTCTGTCTCTTTCTCTACCTGTCTGTCTCTTTCTCTACCTGTCTGTCTCTTTCTCTACCTGTCTGTCACTTTCTCTACCTGTCTGTCTCTTTCTCTACCTGTCTGTCTCTTTCTCTACCTGTCTGTCTCTTTCTCTACCTGTCTGTCTCTTTCTCTACCTGTCTGTCTCTTTCTCTACCTGTCTGTCTCTTTCTCTACCTGTCTGTCACTTTCTCTACCTGTCTGTCTCTTTCTCTACCTGTCTGTCTCTTTCTCTACCTGTCTGTCTCTTTCTCTACCTGTCTGTCACACACTGCTGCTGGTCAGGACTGACACAGGACAGATGAGAGCAAATACAAACACTGAACTGATAAAAGTCTCATTGGCTTGATCTGAACTGGGTGACACCATGAGAACATTAATGACACTGAAATGTGTGAAATAAAGGTGATGTCTTCAGTGGCATTGAGTTACTGAGGGGGACTGATGGTCTCATGCTCACAGCTAGCCTCATGAATTCCTGCTTCCTGTCTTCCTGGTTCCTGTCTGCCTGTCTTCCTGGTTCCAGTCTTCCTGCTTCCTGTCTTCCTGTCTTCCTGGTTCCTGTCTTCCTGTCTTCCTGGTTCCAGTCTTCCTGCTTCCTGTCTTCCTGTCTTCCTGGTTCCTGTCTTCCTGGTTTCTGTCTTCCTGGTTTCTGTCTTCCTGGTTCCTGCTCTCTGAAGGTCCAGGTCTGTAACTCACTCAAGGTGTTTTCAGAGTCGCAAACTGCACGGTCATTCAAGTGAGGAAGACAAGAGGACTGGTCCATTCTTGAACAGGGAGGTCCATGGGCAGGGAGGTCCAGGGGCAGGGAGGTCTAGGGGCAGGAAGGTCCAGGGGCAGGGGGATCCAGGGGCAGGGGGATCCAGGGGCAGGGAGGTCCAGGGGCAGGGGGATCCAGGAGCAGGGAGGTCCAGGGGCAGGGAGGTCCATGGGCAGGGAGGTCCATGGGCAGGGAGGTCCAGGGGCAGGGAGGTCTAGGGGCAGGAAGGTCCAGGGGCAGGGGGATCCAGGGGCAGGGGGATCCAGGAGCAGGGAGGTCCAGGGGCAGGGAGGTCCAGGAGCAGGGAGGTCCAGGGGCAGGGAGGTCCATGGGCAGGGAGGTCCAGGGGCAGGGAGGTCCAGGGGCAGGGAGGTCCAGGGGCAGGGAGGTCCAGGGGCAGGGAGGTCCAGGGGCAGGGAGGTCCAGGGGCAGGGAGGTCCAGGAGCAGGGAGGTCCAGGGGCAGGGAGGTCCAGGGGCAGGGAGGTTCAGGGTACGTGGGGGCTGAAGGCAGGGACCCTAGGAGGGGGGGCTGAGGCCTGGGCTGGTCACGTCTGTGGTGGGACTGACTAGACACTCACTGGACTTCAGGCTGGACAGAGACTTGTAACTGGTGACTGAGGTTAGAGAACCACACAGACCTCTCAGAGAGGGACTCTCCTCCTTACCTAGTGACACAGGGGGTTAGTCCAGAGAACACACACACGGTCACACACACGGTCACACACACACACACACGGTCACACACACACCCCCTCACCATGATGGGGCCAGTTGGTGTCTGGTTTGGTGTCCAGGCAGAGGGAGTGTGATGGCTCCAGGGAGCTCTGTGATTGGCTCCTGTCAGCTGATGGCTCCAGGGAGCTCTGTGATTGGCTCCTGTCAGCTGATGGCTCCGGACTGTGGAGATGCTTCCTGTGGAACACAGACAGACCTGAGTCTGAGGAACAACCACACAGAACCGTGCAGAACCGCACAGAACCGCACAGAACCACACAGAACCACACAGAACCACACAGAACCACACAGAGCCACACAGAACCACGCAGAACCGTGCAGAACCATACAGAACCATACAGAACCACACAGAACCATACAGAACCACACAGAACCATACAGAACCACACAGAACCATACAGAACCACACAGAACCATACAGAACCACACAGAACCACACAGAACCATACAGAACCACACAGAACCATACAGAACCATACAGAACCACACAGAACCATGTAGAACCACACAGAACCACACAGAACCGTGCAGAAGAACCATGGAGGAATCCAGCCAAGCCTGCTTACTCCTCCCACTGTCCATCCCTCTTGCTGTACAACAGCGTTCCCAAGGCAACAGTGTTGGTTTCTATGGCACCGGGAGAGGGCCACTGATTGGTCAGGTGGGCAGTCAGCTCTTGTCTTGACCGCAGGTCGTGGTTCTTTAGGATGGTCCTGAGGAGAACACAGTGGAACTGCTCACATTGGGTTCCATGTTCCACCTGAGCGCAGAAACAATCTTCGGCCTTTCCCTCCATCTCCATCAGATGCAACTGATAACAGATTTACACTTCCCTCCCTCCCTCCCTCCCTCCCTCCCTCCCTCCCTCCCTCCCTCCCTCCCTCCCTCCCTCCCTCCCTCCCTCCCTCCCTCCCTCCCTCCCTCCCTCCCTGCCCCTCCCTCCCTCCCTCCCTCCTTCCCTCCCTCCCTCCCTCCCAGTGTGGACTCACAGCTGGTCCTGTAGTTCCAGTACAATGTATTCCAGTTCTTCCTTCTCCAGGGTGTGGGCCAGCTGTGTGTCCCCCAGCCTCTGCTGCAGCTCTCTGTTCTGGGCTACAGCCTGGGCCAGCTGGGCCTCTCTCAGGGACACCAGCTCCTGCAGGTAGCCCTGACACACACACACACAGTTCAGAATGTACACCCCATCCCCGACATACAACCTCCCCCCCCCCTTACCTTCTGCTCCAGGGCTGAGCTGTATTTCTGCTCCAGTCTTTTACACCTGCTGACCCAGCTGCTCTGCTCAGTGAAGATGGCTGCTGCTGTGGCCACCATGTGTTCTGGGGTGCTGTTCTCACTGGCACTGCTGCCCAGGGTCCTCATCTCCTCCTCATCACTGCTGATGCTGTCTGAGCTGCACAGGGTCAGAGGAACACAGGGTCAGAGGAACACAGGGTCAGAGGAACACAGGGTCAGAGGAACACAGGGTCAGAGGAACACAGGGTCAGAGGAACACAGGGTCAGAGGAACACAGTCAGAGGAACACAGGGTCAGAGGAACACAGTCAGAGGAACACAGGGTCAGAGGAACACAGGGTCAGAGGAACACAGGGTCAGAGGAACACAGTCAGAGGAACACAGGGTCAGAGGAACACAGGGTCAGAGGAACACAGGGTCAGAGGAACACAGGGTCAGAGGAACACAGTCAGAGGAACACAGGGTCAGAGGAACACAGGGTCAGAGGAACACAGGGTCAGAGGAACACAGGGTCAGAGGAACACAGTCAGAGGAACACAGGGTCAGAGGAACACAGGGTCAGAGGAACACAGGGTCAGAGGAACACAGGGTCAGAGGAACACAGTCAGAGGAACACAGTCAGAGGAACACAGTCAGAGGAACACAGGGTCAGAGGAACACAGTCAGAGGAACACAGTCAGAGGAACACAGTCAGAGGAACACAGGGTCAGAGGAACACAGGGTCAGAGGAACACAGGGTCAGAGGAACACAGGGTCAGAGGAACACAGGGTCAGAGGAACACAGGGTCAGAGGAACACAGGGTCAGAGGAACACAGGGTCAGAGGAACACAGTCAGAGGAACACAGGGTCAGAGGAACACAGGGTCAGAGGAACACAGGGTCAGAGGAACACAGGGTCAGAGGAACACAGTCAGAGGAACACAGGGTCAGAGGAACACAGTCAGAGGAACACAGTCAGAGGAACACAGCTCAACGCCGTACAGGAACACCTGCTAACGTGCACACCTGCTAACGTGCACACCTGCTAACGTGCACACCTGCTAACGTGCACACCGGCTAACGTGCACACCTGCAACCTACCTCTGTGTGAATTTCAGGTAGGGTGTGTAGTCGATAATGGCAGGACAGGTGACGTCCAGCCCCTCCCCCTTCAGACAGAAGCTAGGAGACAGAGAGAAAGAATCAAATCAAATCAAATCAACATTTATTTGTATAGCCCTTTTTACAAGCAATGTCACAGAGAAGGAGAAGAGAGAAGGAGAGAGAGAAGGAGAGAGAGACATAGACGGACAGCAGGTGTCATTACATCGAAGGTGGAATAAGACAGATGGGTGGATGAATGAAGCATATATACTATAATATATACTGTAATATATACTGTAGTATATACTGTACCTGAAATCAATGGTGTTGAGTCCAATCAGAGTATCTGCCAACAGACTAGCCTCCTCTCCAAGCATGATGGCCCCGTCCTCATAGAACCTTCTGCAGACACCAGGATACACAGTCACACACACTGTAGACACCAGGATACACAGTCACACACTGTAGACACCAGGATACACAGTCACACACTGTAGACACCAGGATACACAGTCACACACTGTAGACACCAGGATACACAGTCACACACTGTAGACACCAGGATACACAGTCACACACTGCAGACACCAGGATACACAGTCACACACACTGTAGACACCAGGATACACAGTCACACACACTGTAGACACCAGGATACACAGTCACACACTGTAGACACCAGGATACACAGTCACACACTGTAGACACCAGGATACACAGTCACACACTGTAGACACCAGGATACACAGTCACACACTGTAGACACCAGGATACACAGTCACACACTGTAGACACCAGGATACACAGTCACACACACTGCAGACACCAGGATACACAGTCACACACACTGTAGACACCAGGATACACAGTCACACACTGTAGACACCAGGATACACAGTCACACACACTGTAGACACCAGGATACACAGTCACACACTGTAGACACCAGGATACACAGTCACACACACTGCAGACACCAGGATACACAGTCACACACACTGCAGACACCAGGATACACAGTCACACACACTGTAGACACCAGGATACACAGTCACACACTGTAGACACCAGGATACACAGTCACACACTGTAGACACCAGGATACACAGTCACACACACTGTAGACACCAGGATACACAGTCACACCCTGTAGACACCAGGATACACAGTCACACACTGTAGACACCAGGATACACAGTCACACACTGTAGACACCAGGATACACAGTCACACACACTGTAGACACCAGGATACACAGTCACACACACTGTAGACACCAGGATACACAGTCACACACACTGTAGACACCAGGATACACAGTCACACACACTGTAGACACCAGGAGAGGTGATAGAGGTGATAGAGAGATGATAGAGATGATAGAGAGATGATAGAGAGATGATAGAGATGATTGAGAGATGATAGAGATGATAGAGATGATAGAGATGATAGAGAGATGATAGAGATGATAGAGATGATAGAGAGATGATAGAGATGATTGAGAGATGATAGAGAGATGATAGAGATGATAGAGATGATAGAGAGATGATAGAGATGATAGAGATGATAGAGATGATTGAGAGATGATAGAGAGGTGATAGAGATGATAGAGATGATAGAGAGATGATAGAGATGATAGAGATGATTGAGAGATGATAGAGATGATAGAGATGATAGAGAGATGATAGAGATGATAGAGATGATAGAGAGATGAGAGAGATGATAGAGATGATAGAGAGATGAGAGAGATGATAGAGAGATGATAGAGATGATAGAGATGATAGAAAGAAGGCTACCTGGTAGTTTTAAAGTCCCTCAGTGCAGATGAGATGTATTCAGAAAGTCGTTTCTCCATCAGAGCCACCCTGATCCATGCTCTGCCCTGTACACACACACACACACACACACACAAGGGTACACACACACACACACACACACACAAGGGTACACACACACACACACACACACACATAGGTACACACACGTTAACAAACAATGTAATACTGTATCAGATAGCAGTTCTGCATGCGTCTCTCTCACCTTGGCTCTGGACGAGCGGATGTTCTCCATGCTCTGGATACTGTGGATGCAGCTGTGAGGAACTCTGCTGCAGGCAACACTCACATAGTCCCAGAAACTCCCAGGACTCTCAGAACCAAACCAGCTGGTCTGTCCTGGAGGGGAGGAGGGGGACAGGGTGGAGGGGACAGGGAGGAGGGGGACAGGGAGGGGGACAGGGAGGGGGACAGGGTGGAGGGGACAGGGTGGAGGGGGACAGGGTGGAGGGGGACAGGGTGGAGGGGGACAGGGAGGAGGGGGACAGGGTGGAGAAGGGACAGGGTGGAGGGGACAGGGTGGAGGGGACAGGGTGGAGGGGGACAGGGAGGAGGGGGACAGGGTGGAGGGGACAGGGTGGAGGGGACAGGGTGGAGGGGACAGGGTGGAGGGGACAGGGTGGAGGGGGATATAAAGCATGGATAGATAACACCAACACTGAGAGCATGAGTGTTCTGTGGCCATGTGGTGTGGATGTACCTCTGAGTCTGTTACTGAGAATGTGCTCCAGGATGGAGACAAAGTTGATGAACTCAGGAGAAGAGTCATCGATGGTCTCGTAACACGAGCGGTCCAATAAGGTCTTCACTGAGAACCTACAGGAAACACAGCAACAGCAGTGAGACCAGACACAGCACCTACAGGAAGCACAGCAGTGAGACCAGACACAGCACCTACAGGAAGCACAGCAGTGAGACCAGACACAGCACCTACAGGAAACACAGCAGTGAGACCAGACACAGCACCTACAGGAAACACAGCAGTGAGACCAGACACAGCACCTACAGGAAGCACAGCAGTGAGACCAGACACAGCACCTACAGGAAGCACAGCAGTGAGACCAGACACAGCACCTACAGGAAGCACAGCAGTGAGACCAGACACAGCACCTACAGGAAGCACAGTAGTGAGACCAGACACAGCACCTACAGGAAGCACAGCAGTGAGACCAGACACAGCACCTACAGGAAGCACAGCAGTGAGACCAGACACAGCACCCCTGCAGCTCTGGCCAGAACATCAGGATGGACAAACAGCTCCCTGAGGAGACGAGACCATCTCTAGGATTGAGACTTTACATAATACCTCCCCAGAAGGACTTCCCAAACATGTATGTGATTGTGTGAGAGAGAGAGTGTGTGTGTGAGTGTGTGACTAGGTAGTCACACTCGGCTGTATCAGGAAAATAGGTGAAAATGGCTTTTTTCCATGACGTAGGAATACAGGGGTAGGAGAGAGAGAGAGAGAGAGAGACAGAGAGAGACAGAGAGAGACAGAGAGAGAGAGACAGAGAGAGAGAGAGAGAGAGAGAGAAACAGAGAGAGAGAGACAGAGAGACAGAGAGAGAGAGACAGAGAGAGAGACAGAGAGAGAGACAGAGAGAAACAGAGAGAGAGAGACAGAGAGACAGTGAGAAACAGAGAGAGACAGAGAGAGAGAGACAGAGAGACAGAGAGAGAGACAGAGAGACAGACAGAGAGAGACAGAGAGAGAGAGACAGAGAGAAACAGAGAGAGAGAGACAGAGAGACAGAGAGAAACAGAGAGAAACAGAGAGAGAGAGACAGAGAGAGAGAGAGACAGAGAGACAGACAGAGAGAGACAGAGAGACAGAGAGAGAGACAGAGAGAAACAGAGAGAGAGAGACAGAGAGACAGTGAGAAACAGAGAGAGACAGAGAGAGAGAGACAGAGAGACAGAGAGAGAGACAGAGAGACAGACAGAGAGAGACAGAGAGAGAGAGACAGAGAGAAACAGAGAGAGAGAGACAGAGAGACAGAGAGAAACAGAGAGAAACAGAGAGAGAAAGACAGAGAGAGAGACAGAGAGAGACAGAGAGAGAGAGAGAGAGAGACAGAGACAGAGAGAGACAGAGAGAGACAGAGAGAAACAGAGAAACAGAGAGACAGAGAGAGAGACAGAGAGAGAGAGACAGAGAGAGAGAGACAGAGAGAGAGACAGAGAGAGAGAGACAGAGAGAGAGAGAGAGATGTGTACACACAGAGTTAGACAGAGACATGGATGTAAACAGAGACAGACAAACACAAACGTGACCATAAAATGTCAGTGGCTAGGGGGATGCTGATCTGCCTGGTGACGCAGCAGTTTAGACCTGCACACACACACACACACACACACACAAACAGACCACACACTCACAAAGAGGGCGGAGACCCAGTTGTCTGTTTCTATGTTTTCCAACCAAACCTCTGCATGTAGAAACAGCAGTATGACATCAGCAGTATGACATCAGCAGTATGACATCAGCAGAGTGACATCAGCAGAGTGACATCAGCAGTATGACATCAGCAGAGTGACATCAGCAGGTAGGGTGAAGTGCCCTGCCCAGGGACACAATGTCATTTTTGGCACGGCCGGGATTCAAACCAGATAGCCCGATTACTGGTTCGATTCCCTCCCCCTCGCGTCACAGGAGCAGGGATATCCAAAACATTCAGAGGAAGCATGACATCACCCAGACAATGACGTCACCTTTCACCAGCTACTTCAACCCCGCGATATTTGTATTAAAAAAGACCAAAACAAGACAGATTAATAAACCTGCAGATAAACCTCATCATGCTCGTGTTTCCCTGCTGGGTGAAGACCTTCCAAACCGCTAAATAATGCACATCTCAAGCACCCACATCATTACTGTACCCAGACTGTGATTGTATTAATATTTAAATCCTTCTCATATGAAGGCAATAACGCGTCTCAAACTGGGAATCTGCGTGAGGACGTGCGCGTGCAGAGAGGGAATGTGCATGATGTTCCAGCTAAACAATTAGTTCTTCTCTTGCGTGTTCATCCACGAGGTCTAGCTACACTATATGAGAGGAATTTCCTGAACTGTAAACAAAATGCAGAATAACACAAACATGTGAACTAATCGTTTCAGGACTTGGGCAGGATAACCCCCAAATGACGTCAGTCACGAGCTGTCAGTGCTGGCAAACACACGCACGCGCTGCTGTGATGCTCTTTCCTTTCATCAAGCCGCCTAGTTTACCTGCAGACGGTGATCAGGTTCCTCCTCTCCACAGCTCCGCTCCTGGAAGATCCACGCTTGCGGGCCACATTAAGCCCTAAACTCAGTGACGCCATCCCCGCTAATGTGGACTGCAGGACTCGGTGTTATCACGCGCTTCTCCAGTCCTGCCTCGAGCCTCGCCAAGGAGCAGAGATCTCACGTGCGCGCCGCCCACTTGCTCACTAAAATGCGTCACTTTGGCGCGCTCACCTTCTGCTCTGAGGATCTGCAGCGAACACGCGACGATCAGATGACGTAGAAGCAGGGAGATGCGCTCGAGCCCAGATCCGTGTGGATCCCCCAAGAGTGCACGAGCCCTGTGGAAGAGACTGAGGTTATGGCACGAGCTCAGGATGCCATCAGACAGTCTTATTACTAAGACTAATAACATGTTATCAGGATTCCTCCAGTCATTCCAGATGCCTCATTCCTCACAACGAACAAAATAGCTTCAACAACTCATCATGGCAAATCTTCAGATTTTTCTGTACAATATAGATTTATGACGTTTTGTTAGCTACTTTTCCTACAATTTGTATCCAATCTTCCCCATGTTTGGCTGGGGACAGACCAAGCCTCACAAACTTTATCAAAGGATATTTGATATTCAAAACCGTTTGTCTGCTATACAGCCATTTAAAATCAGCAATAACACCACCAAACAGGATTCTGGGGTTTGAGTCCTATGAAGGTCAGCAAATCTTTGAGATATCAACACCAAACTTGATATGTCACGAGGAATACCCTATAATATACAGTTCAATAGCTAAATTCATCTATTTCATTTATCAGTGCTCCTTCCAAGGTTTCTTCCATTTTTTTGTTCCTAGTGAGTTTTTCTGGGAGTTTTTCCTTGTCTTCCTTGAGGGTTTAGGTTGGTTGAGGGGCAGTTCTATGGGCATACAGTATGTAAAGCCCTCTGTGACATTGCTTGTAAAAAGGGCTATACAAATAAATGTTGATTTGATTTGATTTGATCAGTCAAACCCTTCATATTGTGCTACACTGAACCTGCAGAGCTGAATCACACATCATCCGCTAGGTGGCGTCAAAGACCTGCAAGTCATTCACATTAAAACATCAGTGACATTTAAACATGTAATCATCACTTATCAGAGGCTCTTATCCAGAGTGACTTACAGGGACATTCCCCAACATGATGTTGTGTCCTTGGGTAAGGCACTTCACTCTAAGACTAAGCGTAAATGTAATATAGCAACTATCTTTGATTACCAAGGGAAGAGTAGTACAGTTTAAAAGTAAATTGAGTTAAAGTATACAACATTCTGTACTTTACACCTTAAGGCACCTGTTGGAAACACTTGTTGTGTTATTTATGTGTTGATAGAAGAACATGACTTGACCTTACCTTTGGTCCACATGATTGTTTTATGATCCCCTCAGCTTCATCACTAACTGTGTGAAAAGGTCACCCATGATATAACACACACACACACACACACACTCATTCATGAGCACCCATACTATCGCCCACAACATTGTGTTTCTATATCTCAGTTTTCATTGACAGACGGCTCACCATCCTGCCGCTGTCTTTAACCTATTTAATTTGATCTGTCAAATAAATTTGATCTTACGGATAAAAGAAGCTTGTTTGTGTCCCTCCATGACTGTCCCAGACTCTCCTCCTCCCAGAGCCTCCTCTCCTCCCAGCCAGGAGGCTGTCCATGTCCAGCATGGTGCTGTAAAGTCATAAAGCTGATATGAGAGGAGGCGGGGTGAGAGTGTGAGCAGAGCCAGGGGGAGAGAGCAGACCCAGGGGGAGAGAGCAGACCCAGGGAGAGAGAGCAGAGCCAGGGGGAGAGAGCAGAGCCAGGGGGAGAGAGCAGAGCCAGGGGGAGAGAGCAGACCCAGGGAGAGAGCAGAGCCAGGGGGAGAGAGCAGAGCCAGGGGGAGAGAGCAGAGCCAGGGGGAGAGAGCAGAGCCAGGGGGAGAGAGCAGACCCAGGGGGAGAGAGCAGAGCCAGGGGGAGAGAGCAGACCCAGGGAGAGAGCAGAGCCAGGGGGAGAGAGCAGAGCCAGGGGGAGAGAGCAGAGCCAGGGGGAGAGAGCAGAGCCAGGGGGAGAGAGCAGACCCAGGGGGAGAGAGCAGAGCCAGGGGGAGAGAGCAGAGCCAGGGGGAGAGAGCAGAGCCAGGGGGAGAGAGCAGAGCCAGGGGGAGAGAGCAGAGCCAGGGGGAGAGAGCAGAGCCAGGGGGAGAGAGCAGAGCCAGGGAGAGAGAGCATAGCCAGGGAGAGAGAGCAGAGCCAGGGGGAGAGAGCAGACCCAGAGAGAGAGCAGATCCAGGGGGAAAGAGCAGAACTGCGGATCAGAGGTTCTCACAGCAGCTCTGGAGAGGGAGCGGCTTCCAGGGTGAGTACACTCAGGTTACCATACTGCTTTATGTATATTTCATGTTAATGACAGTGTCATTCTAACACTGGAGAGGCCATATCCAGTGTGCTGTTTGACATAGGTATGACCCACTGTCAACACATGTAACATGGGCAATAAAAGCAGCGCATTTAACTGAACTGATGGCAAAGTTCATTGTTTCAACGTGGTTCTAGTTACAAAGTGTGACTTTGTTTGACTAGTGGCAGAGTGATTCAAACTGAAGCAAACAGTCACAAGACCGTTTATATTCCTCCACTTCTGACGACCAGAACTCAGTCATGGACACAGATAAGAACCAGGTTACCATCACCAAATACACTCAAAACGGGGACTTAAGGTAGAGTTTACTGAACTCAGGTTTAATTCAATTCACTTTATGGATATTGAAATAAATGTAATATATCCTTCCATCAGTGCAGTTCTGGAAAAAATATATGCTATTTGTATTAATGATTAATTATGTACAGACTTAATATGAAATGTTTCTGGCTCTGATAGTGACAAGAAAGATGAAAAGAAAGATGAGAAGAAAGATGAGAAGAAAGATGAGAAGAAAGGGAAAAAGGAAAAAGAAGCTAAGTTGCCAATGGTTGGACCTATTGCCCTGGTGAGTGATCTGAGATGCACCTTTAGCCCTCATGATGGGACCTAAGACCTTGTGTCTCCTCCATGAACTCAGGGGAATGAAGCTGAGGAAATAGTACAGAACTGTACTACTGTACTACTGTACTACTGTACTACTGGACAATTCTGGTCAATCGTTTAACAACTGGCTAACTACAACATGAAATATTTCTATAATAACAAACGAGTTCAACGTGTGTGCGTGTGTGTGTGTGTGTGTGTGTGTGTAGGTGTGTGTGTGAGTGTGTAGGTGTGGGTGTGTGAGTGTGTAGGTGTGTGGGGGGGGGGGGGTGCAGAGGGGGGCTCTCTTCCTCCCCCCTTCTGGGAGAGACATAATAGCAGCCAAGAGTTTGAAGTGTGTCTGAATAAGAATGTCTGCTAACAACTTTGTTGTTGCTGTATTCACACAATGTCCTCTGTCTGTCTGTCCATGTCTGTCTGTCTGTCCATGTCCTCTGTCCATGTCTGTCTGTCTGTCCATGTCTGTCTATCTGTCCATGTTTGTCTGTCCATGTCTGTCTGTCTGTCCATGTCCTCTGTCTGTCTGTCCATGTCTGTCTGTCTGTCTGTCCATGTCTGTCTGTCCATGTCTGTCTGTCTGTCCATGTCTGTCTGTCTGTCCATGTCCTCTGTCCATGTCTGTCTGTCCATGTCTGTCTGTCTGTCCATGTCTGTCTGTCCATGTCTGTCTGTCCATGTCTGTCTGTCCATGTCTGTCTGTCCATGTCTGTCATTCACTGTACTTAATTTGTGCCCCTGTGCTATGCCTGTGCTGTGTTTGTCCCTGTGCTGTGTTTGTCCCTGTGCTGTGTTTGTCCCTGTGCTGTGCCTGTGCTGTGTTTGCCTCTGTGCTGTGCCTTTGCTGTCCCTGTGCTGTGTTTGCCTCTGTGCTGTGCCTGTGCTGTGCCTGTGCTGTGCCTGTGCTGTGCCCCTGGTGCTGCAGTTCCGCTTCTCAGATGGGTGGGACAGGCTCCTCATCCTGCTGGGCACAGTGATGGCCATGGCCAACGGCACAGTCCTGCCTCTCATGTGCATCGTGTTTGGAGACATGACCGACAGCTTCATCATAGACTCTGTACAGTCACAGAACCTCACCAGTGAGTCTACACACACACATCTTCACACACAAACACACATGTGTACACACACACTGGTGTACACACACATGCATACACACGTTCTCACACACACGTACACACGCATCCATGAAGGACTCCATTAAGACCTGTCTCCTGCTGTCTAGATATCTCCTTCCCACTCACCAATCGGACTCTGGGCAGTGACATGACAACGTAAGGCTGGACTTGACTCAACAATAAACTCCCATTATCATATTAAGAAGCTGTGTGTGTCTGTGTGTGTGTGTGTGTGTGTGTGTGTGTGTGTGTGTGGACACGTGTGTGTACAAGAGGTACATGTGTTTAATGTAATGGTGTATTCAGACTAATCCTCTAAAGGTGTGTGTGTGTGTGTGTGTTTACCTGTACGTCTCTGCCTCCCTCCTCAGTTATGCCATCTACTACTCCATCATGGGGGGTGTGGTGCTGGTGGCCGCCTACATGCAGGTGGCCTTCTGGACTCTGGCTGCAGGCCGGCAGGTCAAGCGTCTGAGGAAGCTGTTCTTCCACCGCATCATGCAGCAGGAGATCGGCTGGTTTGACGTCAACGAGACCACTGAGCTGAACACGCGTCTCACAGAGTAGGTGACGTCTGGCCGTCTGGCTGTCTGGCTGTCTGGCTGTCTGGACGTCTGGCCGTCTGGCTGTCTGGCTGTCTGGCCGCGAGCACACCGGACCTCCCCTCATCTCTCACCCATGCCTGATGTGTGTGTGTGCAGTGACATCTATAAGATCAACGAGGGGATTGGAGACAAGGTGGGCATGCTGCTGCAGTCTTTCACCAGCTTTGTTGCTGCCTTCATCATCGGCTTCGTTAAAGGCTGGAAGCTGACGCTGGTCATCCTGGCTGTCAGCCCGGCCCTGGGGGTCTCTGCTGGACTCTTCAGCAAGGTGGCACACCTGCACACACCTCACACACACCTGCACACACCTCACACACCTCACACACCTCACACACCTCACACACCTGCACACACCTCACACACCTCACACACCTCACACACCTGCACACACCTCACACACCTCACACACCTGCACACACCTCACACACACCTCACACACCTCACACACACCTCACACACCTCACACACCTCACACACCGCACACACACCTCACACACACCTCACACACACCTCACACACCTCACACACACCTCACACACCTCACACACCTGCACACAACCCAGGACAATACACACAGAACATCATCTGTCGGACGCCTTCACCTGTTATGTGTGTGTGTGTGTGTGTGTGTGTGTGTGTGTGTAGGTGTTGACAACCTTCACATCAAAGGAACAGTCTGCGTATGCCAAGGCGGGGGCTGTGGCGGAGGAGGTGCTGTCAGCTATCAGGACCGTGTTCGCCTTCAACGGACAACAAAGAGAGATTAAGAGGTGTGTGTGTGTGTGTGTGTCCATGTTAAGGGGTTCTGCTGTGTGGAGCTGTGATGGGGGTTCTGCTGTGTATTCTATATAAATAAAATACAATGGCTCCCTATAAATAGATATCCTTCAGGAAAATCCACCAAATGGTCAATATAACTCTAGATTACAGCATTAGCTGGAGGGAGAAAATTCAATCAGTGTAATGAGCTGAAGCTCTCTCTCTGTCTCTCTCTCTTCTCTGTCCAGCCAGCTGTTTATTTCCTTGCCCTCCCATAACCAGTCTGTCCATGTGTGTGTGTATGTGTATATGTGTGTGTGTATTTCTGTGTGTGTGTATATGTTTGTGTGTGTACATGCGTGTAAACATACATGTGCTTTGGTGCGTGTTCCACTCCAGGTATCATAAAAACTTGGAGGATGCTAAGAACATGGGTATAAAGAAGGCCATCTCAGCCAACATTGCTATGGGCTTCACCTTCCTGATGATCTACCTGTCCTACGCTCTGGCCTTCTGGTACGGCAGCACGCTGATCCTCAGTGGAGAGTACACCATCGGCTCTGTTCTCACGGTGAGTCCACAGCCTCTAGGACAGCCTCCAGGACAGCCTCTAGGACAGCCTCTAGGACAGCCTCTAGGACAGCCTCCAGGACAGCCTCTAGGACAGCCTCTAGGACAGCCTCTAGGACAGCCTCCAGGACAGCCTCTAGGACAGCCTCTAGGACAGCCTCTAGGACAGCTTCTAGGACAGCCTCTAGGACAGCTTCTAGGACAGCCTCTAGGACAGCCTCTAGGACAGCCTCTAGGACAGCCTCCAGGACAGCCTCTAGGACAGCCTCCAGGACAGCCTCCAGGACAGCCTCTAGGATAGCCTCTAGGACAGCCTCTAGGACAGCTTCTAGGACAGCCTCCAGGACAGCCTCCAGGACAGCCTTTAGGACAGCCTCCAGGACAGCCTCTAGGACAGCCTCTAGGACAGCCTCCAGGACAGCCTCCAGGACAGCCTCTAGGATAGCCTCTAGGACAGCCTCTAGGACAGCTTCTAGGACAGCCTCCAGGACATTCTCTAGGATAGCCTCCAGGATAGCTTCTAGGACAGCCTCTAGGATAGCCTCCAGGACAGCCTCTAGGACAGCTTCTAGGACAGCCTCCAGGACAGCCTCCAGGACAGCCTCTAGGACAGCTTCTAGGACAGCCTCTAGGACAGCTTCTAGGACAGCCTCCAGGACAGCCTCCAGGACAGCCTCCAGGACAGCCTCTAGGACAGCTTCTAGGACAGCCTCCAGGACAGCCTCCAGGACAGCCTTTAGGACAGCCTCTAGGACAGCTTCTAGGACAGCCTCCAGGACAGCCTCCAGGACAGCCTCTAGGACAGCTTCTAGGACAGCCTCTAGGACAGCTTCTAGGACAGCCTCCAGGACAGCCTCCAGGACAGCCTCTAGGACAGCTTCTAGGACAGCCTCCAGGACAGCCTCCAGGACAGCCTTTAGGACAGCTTCTAGGACAGCCTCCAGGACAGCCTCTAGGACAGCCTCCAGGACAGCCTCTAGGACAGCCTCTAGGACAGCTTCTAGGACAGCGTCCAGGACAGCCTCCAGGACAGCCTTTAGGACAGCTTCTAGGACAGCCTCCAGGACAGCCTCTAGGACAGCCTCCAGGACAGCCTCCAGGACAGCCTCTAGGACAGCTTCTAGGACAGCCTCTAGGACAGCCTCTAGGACAGCTTCTAGGACAGCCTCTAGGACAGCCTCCAGGACCTTCAGACTGACCAATATACTGCTCTCTCTCTGTCCCACTCCCACACACAGACACACACACTCTCACACACAGCAGTTCAGAATGCCTGCTTGTCTCCATGTTAGGGACAGTAACAGTTGCTCCTGTGTCTTCAGGTCTTCTTCTCCGTGCTGATTGGAGCGTTTGCTCTGGGTCAAACCTCTCCTAATATCCAGTCCTTTGCTAGTGCCAGAGGAGCTGCCCACAAGGTCTACAACATCATAGACAGCGTGAGAGACACACACACACACAAACACACACACACACACACACAGTGCCCTCACAAACCTTCCCAGAGAGCTTTGGCCAATTGGAAGGGAAACTGTGGAAGGGTGCGGTATCCCAAACACACACACACACACACTCCCTTAACATCACAGAGTCTATCAGAACACACACACACAGAGAAGTACACACACTCACAAGCACACTCACAACATACACAGTTTGAACACAGTTCAGCAGGGAGTCCAGCTGAAACACAAAGACTACAATAAATAAACGAGACCAAGGCTGATGTAAAATCAACCTGGCCGAGCTCAGTGTCTTCCTCCCTTTGTCTGTCAGGGGGAGAGAGGGGGGAGAGGGGGGAGAGAGGGGGGAGAGGGGGGAGAAAGGGGGCTGCGGAGAAGGGGAGGTGAGGGAGGTGGGGGGGACCTGGAGATCAGAAGAATGAAGACTTTGGGTGAAACGATTCATGGTTTTTTGAAATATGATTTTCTTGTCACATAAAAGCAGTGCATCACATCACCACACCAGCTCAGACACCTAAACAGCACCAAAACAAAGTCTGTTTCCTTTCACACGGTGTGTTTATGTCACTAGAACTTCCTGTTGTTGGTGGTTCTCTGTAGAGAACGTCAGTCTTCCTCTGTTCCGTTTCTTCTCTCATCAGAACCCTCAAATCGACAGTTACTCAGACGAAGGCTTCAAACCCGACTCCATCAAGGGACACATCGAGTTCAAGGATATCCACTTCACCTATCCCTCCAGACCAGACACCAAGGTAGGGCCTCACCTCTCCCTCCAGACCAGACACCAAGGTAGGGCCTCACCTCTCCCTCCAGACACCAAGGTAGGGCCTCACCTCTCCCTCCAGACACCAAGGTAGGGCCTCACCTCTCCCTCCAGACACCAAGGTAGGGCCTCACCTCTTCCTCCAGACACCAAGGTAGGGCCTCACCTCTCCCTCCAGACACCAAGGTAGGGCCTCACCTCTCCCTCCAGACACCAAGGTAGGGCCTCACCTCTTCCTCCAGACACCAAGGTAGGGCCTCACCTCTCCCTCCAGACACCAAGGTAGGGCCTCACCTCTCCCTCCAGACACCAAGGTAGGGCCTCACCTCTCCCTCCAGACACCAAGGTAGGGCCTCACCTCTCCCTCCAGACACCAAGGTAGGGCCTCACCTCTTCCTCCAGACACCAAGGTAGGGCCTCACCTCTTCCTCCAGACCAGACACCAAGGTAGGGCCTCACCTCTTCCTCCAGACACCAAGGTAGGGCCTCACCTCTCCCTCCAGACACCAAGGTAGGGCCTCACCTCTCCCTCCAGACACCAAGGTAGGGCCTCACCTCTTCCTCCAGACACCAAGGTAGGGCCTCACCTCTCCCTCCAGACCAGACACCAATCTCCAGGTCTGTGTGGGTGTGTGCTGGTGTGTGTGTGCTGGTGTGTGTGCTGGTGCGTGTGCTGGTGTGTGCGTTGGTGTGTGTGTGTGCAGGTGTTGGACAGAATGTCCCTGAAGGTGCAGAGTGGTCAGACCATAGCTCTGGTGGGCAGCAGTGGCTGTGGGAAGAGCACCACCATCCAGCTGCTGCAGAGGTTCTACGACCCTCAGGAAGGATCGGTGAGGAACACACACACACTAAGTCACAGCATCGTAACACACACACTCAGTACAGAGCTCTGTGTCACCTCACCTGTGTGTGTGCTGGTGCCTCATGAGCACTGTCCTCTGTACAGGTGAGCATCGATGGCCATGATGTCCGCTCCCTGAACGTGCGCTACCTGAGAGGGATGATCGGTGTGGTGAGTCAGGAGCCCATACTGTTCGCCACCTCCATCGCAGAGAACATTCGCTACGGCCGACCTGACATCAGCCAGGAGGAGATGGAGCAAGCATGCAGGGAGGCCAACGCTTACGACTTCATCATGAAGCTTCCTGACGTACGTGTGTGTGTGTGTACAGTCATGTAGTGTTACAGTCACACAGACTGTAGTGTTACAGATTGTAGTGTTACAGTGATACAGACTGTATTGTTACAGTCACACAGACTGTAGTGTTACAGTCACACAGACTGTAGTGTTACAGTCACACAGACTGTACTGTTACAGTCAGACAGACTCTAGTGTTACAGATTGTAGTGTTACAGTGATACAGACTGTATTGTTACAGTCACACAGACTGTACTGTTACAGTCACACAGACTGTAGTGTTACAGTCAGACAGACTGGAGTGTTACAGTCACAGAGACTGTAGTGTTACAGTCACACAGACTCTAGTGCTACAGTCACACAGACTGTATTGCTGTGCCTGTCTTGCTGCTGAGCAGAAGTTTGAGACTCTGGTGGGCGATCGAGGCACTCAGATGAGCGGGGGTCAGAAGCAGAGGATCGCTATCGCTCGAGCCCTCGTCCGGAATCCCAAGATCCTGCTGCTGGACGAGGCCACCTCAGCCCTGGACTCAGAGAGTGAGACCGTGGTGCAGGCGGCCCTGGACAAGGTGGAGTCTCTCTTCTGCTCTCTCCACGTTCTGTTAGAATGAAGATAATGAAGGATTTCATAAACCATGTTTCATCACTCTCCTTCTCTCTCCCTCTCTAACTCTGTCTCTCTCTGTCTCTCTCACTCTGTCTGTCTGTCTCTCTCTCTCTGTCTCTCTCTCTGTCTCTCTCTCTCTGTCTCTCTCTCTCTGTCTCTCTCTCTCTCTGTCTCTCTCTCCCTCTCTCCCCCCAGGTCAGACAAGGTCGCACCACCATAGTAGTCGCTCACCGTCTCTCCACCATCCGTAATGCTGACGTCATCGCTGGCTTCCAGGACGGCCGCATCGTGGAGCAGGGCTCTCACAGCGAGCTGATGAAGAGGCAGGGAGTCTATCACACACTGGTCACCATGCAGGTAACACACACACACACACACACTGGTCACCATGCAGGTAACACACACACACACTGGTCACCATGCAGGTAACACACACACACACTGGTCACCATGCAGGTAACACACACACACACAGGTCACCATGCAGGTAAAACACACACACACTGGTCACCATGCAGGTAACACACACACACACGCTGGCTAGGTCAGTGTGACTGGTGTGTTCTAAGCAGAGTCTGTGTGTGTGTGTGTGTGTGTGTGTGTGTGTGTGTGTGTGTGTGTGCGTGTGTGTGTGTGTCCTAGACCTTCCGGAATGCAGAGCAGAGTGTTGAGGATGATGCTGAGCCTATCCTGGATGAGAAGAGTCTTTCTGCCTCGTCGCCAACGGAGACCACCCTGTACCGCAGGAAGTCCACCAAGGGGTCCTCCTTTGTTGGCTCAGAGAAGAAGGAGGCCAAGGAGGAAGAGGAGGAAGAGGAGGTTAGATGTTGATTCACTTCAAAATGAAAGATTAAATGAGCTAGGACATAGTATGGAAATCACTATCCCTTCCTCCCTCCCTCCCCCTCTTCCTCCCCCTCTTCCTTCCTTCCTCTCTCCCTCTCCCTCCCCTCCCCTCTTCCCTTCCCTCCCCCTCTTCCTCCCTCCCTTCCTCCCTCCCCCTCTTCCTCCCTACCCCTCCCTCCCCTCCTCCCTCCCCCTCCCTCCCCTCCTCCCTCCCTCCCACTCTTCCTTCCTCCCTCCCTCTCCCTCCCCCTCTTCCCTTCCCTCCCCCTCTTCCTTACTCCCTCCCTCTCCCTCCCCCTCTTCCCTTCCCTCCCCCTCTTCCTCCCTCCCTCCCTCCCTCCCCCCTCCCCTCCTCCCTCCCCCTCCCAGGATGAGAAGGTTCCCCCTGTGTCCTTCTTCCAAGTGCTGCGTCTGAACCTCCCAGAGTGGCCCTACATAGTGGTGGGGGTGATCTGTGCCACCATCAATGGAGCCATGCAGCCTCTGTTTGCTATCATCTTCTCCAAGATCATAGCTGTAGGTATAGGTGTGTGTGTTACACTGAGGTGTGTGTGTTACACTGAGGTGTGTGTGTTACACTGAGGTGTGTGTGTTACACTGAGGTGTTTGTGTTATACTGAGGTGTGTGTGTTACACTGAGGTGTTTGTGTTATACTGAGGTGTTTGTGTTATACTGAGGTGTGTGTGTTACTCCAGGTGTGTGTGTGTTACTCCAGGTGTGTGTGTTACTCCAGGTGTGTGTGTTACTCCAGGTGTGTGTGTGTTACTCCAGGTGTGTGTGTGTGTTA
>CM059294.1:16407500-16410000 GCA_030340665.1 Neosalanx taihuensis
AGTCTGCCTCAGGTACGACCACGCCAGCCTCCTCAAGCAGGTTCTGATATCACTTCATCCATGACCCATTCCTTAGAGTCAGGTGTGCTGGAAACATTTAATACTGTCAGCACAGTGGCCCCTGAGGACCAGGGTAGGACACCCCTGCCCTAACTCTAACACCTGATATTTAATACAATATCTCTCCCTCTCTCCCCTCCCTGAGCAGAAGTATGACACCCAGGCTGGGGACAAGGGGACTCAGCTTTCAGGTGGACAGAAGCAGCGTATCGCCATCGCCAGAGCGCTCCTCCGCAACCCCCGCCTGCTGCTACTGGACGAGGCGACTTCTGCCCTGGACACTGAGAGTGAGAGGGTGAGCGCATGCACTGACAGGATCACTAGGATCTAGGAAAAAACTATCTGGTATGATTTCTAGCTGATATACCTCCTCATGTTCTCCCCCCCCCACCCCCCCCAGGTGGTGCAGGAAGCCCTGGATCTTGCTCGGCAGGGCAGGACCTGCATCGTGGTGGCTCACCGCCTCTCCACCATCCAGAACGCCAACCGTATCGCTGTGTTCCAGGGGGGGGTGGTGGTGGAGCAGGGCACTCACCAGCAACTTCTGGCCAAGAAGGGGGTGTACCACACGCTGGTCACCACGCAGATGGGCCACGGGAGAGACTCAGACAGCGAGGATGGGGTCATGGCTAACGTGGCGTAGTGGCGCCCCCTGGGGGTTGGGGACTGTTTTGGGCTTGTGGTTTAGTTTCGGAGGTTTTAACCCCCTGCGAGGCTGAGAGACTGTCTGGCTCACCTGCTCAACACAACTTCTATCACCAAAGTACCTGATGAGCCACATGAATACATGTCTTATTGATAGACACACACTTACACACGGTCTATAACTTCTGTGGCCATTATTATAGTGATATATTTAGTATGTTTGAGATGAAAATCATCAAATGACTGCTGAAAGACCCTGTAGTGTCTGAGGTCCAGGCCTGTTCTTGTACCTGGATGTTCTACTGTGTTTCTGGGAGCTTTTCAAGAACTTATGAAAAATAATCAAGTTTCTACATTTGCACTGAAACAACTAACCTTAAATGCACGTCAGTAGCTAGTGTGTATGAACACATTAAAGATCTTCTATTCAGTCAGTGAATAGTTGTGTTATTCTGTTTCTTTATGTTACAAAGAAAGAGTTAGATCTCAGGTGTTGTGTTCTTTAATCAAGCCTCAGATGCATTCACAGTAAAAAGATGCTCTACAGCAGAGCAAGTACAATCATTTCAAACATGATCAAAATGAATATTTCCATTTGATGTAAAGGCAGATTCTGTCAATTACAGTCTAGTAAATCTATGCTACACATTTCAAATGTATCTGGACTTCTACTGGCCTGCTTTTCAATAAGAGGTCTTTCCCATGATCAAAATACCATATCAGATCTATAAACAGTAATATACTGCATTGTATTTTACAGTTGTGATTAAACCTGATCCGAATAGACTGGATAATATCCATACAAGAAGAGATCAGAGGTCAGCAGATCCCTTATGGAAGCTCTTGATCTAGAGACAGATGGTTTACAGCAGAATGACTTCTACTGTCACAGTATCTTATCTGATCCAACTTCATGGAAGACCTCATCAGGAGGTTCCTAAAGTGCTACTAGTTCCAGAAGCTGCTCTCCTCCTCATCGCACTGCAGCAGCAGACATTACTGCTAGCTGCTAGCTTGCTGCTAGCTTGCTGCTACATGTTGTTTAAGGATGGATCGGTGAATAAAACACATTTGAACAGCTACATCTACAACAACTACAACAACAACAGAAACATATCTAAATATCAGACATGATGGCAGGATTTCACCTTAAATAACCAGGAGAACTTCAACTATAAATCACTTATTAAGTAGAACAAATCAGTGTGGTAATTAAGTGGAAATAAAATGCTGTCGAAAAAATATTCAACGGCTCTTTGTCTCACTGTGTGAAATGTACAAACAAACTTAACGGCTAAGGTCAAACTAACTGCTGAGGACGGTTAGTGAACTTGTGGACGTGTTGCTACGTATGTCTGCCTGCCTGCCTGCCTGCCTGCCTGCCTGCCTGCCTGTCTGCCTGTCCGTCCGTCCGCCTGTCTGCCTGTCTGCCTGTCTGTCTGTCTGTCTGTCTGCCTGTCTGTCTGTCTGCCTGCCGGTCTGCCTGTCTGTCTGTCTGTCTGCCTGTCTGCCTGCCTGCCTGCCTGCCTGTCTGTCTGTCTGTCTGTCTGTCTGTCTGTCTGCCTGTCTGTCTGTCTGTCCGTCCGCCTGTCTGTCTGTCTGCCTGCCGGTCTGCCTGTCTGTCTGTCTGCCTGTCTGCCTGTCTGTCCGTCCGTCTGCCTGTCTGCCTGCCTGTCTGCCTGTCTGTCTGCCTGTCTGTCTGTCCGTCCGCCTGTCTGCCTGTCTGTCTGCCTGTCTGTCTGCCTGTCTGTCTGTCTGTCTGTCTGCCTGTCTGCCTGTCTGTCTGTCCGTCCGC
>CM059294.1:16415000-16435000 GCA_030340665.1 Neosalanx taihuensis
ACGTGTGTGTGTGTGTGTGTGTGTGTGTGTGTGTGTGTGTGTGAGAGGATCTCCTACCGGTCTTAAAGTAGTTTAAGATGCTGTCTTTGACTATTCCGGGAACTTTGCAGGTACAGAAGAGCATTCTGAACTGGTCCATATCATAAGGAACATTCCCTGATCTCTGGGTGGGAAGCCTTTCTCTGAGAAAGACACACAAGCACACATCATCTGACCTGGAGCACCACAGTCATGCAACTGACTGTCTGTGTCTGTGTGTCTATGTGTGAGTGTGTTTCTTACGTCCGGACCATGTTCCAGTATTGGAGCGTGTGCCAGAGGATGATGCTGGTCCTCTGTAGCTGTGCCCCCTCTGTGGGGGGCCAACAGTGCTCCAGGTAGGGGGCGGGGCCACCAAAGTTCACCTTCACCTGCGATGGCATTCTGGACTCCAGGTACGCCGAGTCCAACCACCACTCCTCCAACTGAGGAAGCAGAACCGTGTTTATGAATGCAGGTCAAGAACGAGCTACCCAATCAAAACCTTGTGTCTGTACAGTAAACTGCTGTTTCATTTCTTAGGATATGCTGCTCAATATTTTGACCAGATCTTTGGACAGATATTCTTTGGGCAGATATTCTTTGGGCAGATATTCTTTGGGCAGATATTCTTTGGGCAGATATTCTTTGGGCAGATATTCTTTGGGCAGATATTCTTTGGGCAGATATTCTTTGGACAGATATTCTTTGGGCAGATATTCTTTGGGCAGATATTCTTTGGGCAGATATTCTTTGGACAGATATTCTTTGGGCAGATATTCTTTGGGCAGATATTCTTTGGGCAGATATTCTTTGGGCAGATATTCTTTGGACAGATATTCTTTGGGCCGATATTCTTTGGGCAGATATTCTTTGGGCAGATATTCTTTGGACAGATATTCTTTGGACAGATATTCTTTGGACAGATATTCTTTGGGCAGATATTCTTTGGGCAGATATTCTTTGGACAGATATTCTTTGGACAGATATTCTTTGGGCAGATATTCTTTGGACAGATATTCTTTGGACAGATATTCTTTGGACAGATATTCTTTGGGCAGATATTCTTTGGACAGATCTTTCGTACCCAGTTTCTCTTGGTCTTCGCCCTCTGCAGAAGCTTCTGCTGAAGCTCCTTACCGATCCCCTCTCCAAACCTTCCCACAATTCCTGCTGTCCTCCGATACTCCTCTTCAGACGCAAAAGGACGAACTACAGAAGAAATCAAATCCAAATGTATTTGTTTAACCATTCTTACAAGCAATGTCACAGAGGGCTTCACATACTCCTATAGAACTGCCCTTAGTGATGAGCTAACAGCCCCAGATCTCTCACCTGCCTCCAGGTACTTGGTGAGGCTGTGTTCCAGAGAGGGGACAGGTAAGGAGGGTAGACTGCTCTGGTACTGGAAGGTCCTCTCCGCAGGAGGGCCAGACACCTGGTTAGCCATTTCTACAAACGAGCAAAACATTCAAGCTTCAGACAGAAAGCTCATTTATTTTACCAACGTTAGCGACTTAAGTTTATTAGCAGAAATCGGACTATAGTTCACTTGTCTTCTCTCAGAAGGTCCTAGCAGTTTGTTGGTTGGTGGTGAAGTATCTGTCCTAACACACTGATCTGAACACACTGATCTGAACACACACTGATCTGAACACACACTGATCTGAACACACACTGATCTGAACACACACTGATCTGAACACACTGATCTGCTCCTAAAGATCAAACTCCAGTAGCTTCAGTCTGCAGACTTCAGACAGGCCAGTTCTGCAGCAGAGCGCTTTATCTAGTAACTCTAGTATCATCAAACAACAGGAGAAACATAAAGAGGATAATATTAAGAAGTGAACTGACCGCAGCGTTGTAAAGTACAGATGGTTTATATCGATCATGCAGTGTTGTAGTGGATCCTTGCAGGCTGTTGACTGAGCTGCTCAACCTTTCCTCCACTAGAACACAACCCGAAACACACGACAGTGCGCATGCGTACCACATTGCCCAGCACCGCGTGCCCCCTGGTCACATTATTATTCTCCAGCCTGGAATGCAGTGATTAGATTACAACTTAAACCTTAACGTAGTGAATGAAAAGTCATATTTATTGTACAAATAGGAATAAAAACGTTAATGAAACAGTGTTTTCAACAGGCAAACAAACCCGTCTGCATTTCATCAGCGATATTCCTAGATGATTATGGGTCGTTATCAAGCTCTGTGGAAGCATCATAATGACCCTTCATTAGAATCAGGTGTGCTGGAGCAGGGAAACATCTAGAACCTTCAGGACAGCGGGCTGGTGGACTTCTCTTGTAAGAAGGGATTCTGTAACTTGATATGTTTCCTGTTTCTGTGTGTGGATCAATAGGATCACTCTCCCTGGGATGACTGAGCATAGACATTACATACATGTCTACATAGACATTACATACATGTCTATGTGACTGAGAACTGTGCAGTGAGCTGCTGTGACTCTAGATGAGATGATTGACAGGCAGCCTGTCCAATCAGGGTTCAGTCTCATTAATGGTTGTGTTTATTTGTGTTTATTGATTTCATATTACTGTTCAACCTTTGTATGTATTTGTTGCATCAAGATGGGATGTTTAGTCAAAAACGACACAAACGATTCTCAACAACACTGCAAATCTATGAACCATCTTTAATTATTAAATGGAGTATTTGCTACTCAGTTTCATACTTCTGTGAAACGCACTATTCATAAGAAATCACATAACCCACATTTCAGTGTATTTATAGTATGATTATTATGAATGTAAGTGAATGAATTTACTTGATCAAATAAGTGCATAGAAGTTGTTTATAATCCAGTGAAGGAGATGTTGACCCACAGATCTTCTTAATGGAGGAGAAGATATAATTCTACACATGACAGAACTTTCTAGAAGTTATCATTCTACACATGACAGAACTTTAGATCGTTATCATTCTACACATGACAGAACTTTAGATCGTTATCATTCTCACATCCCATATTTGCTGATCATCTCTTTAGAAAGTGCAACATATGCAGTCATGGCGTCTTCTCTGGACATCCCTGTGAACAACAATCACAACCAGATCTGGTTTTATTCAACATGTCAGTTACACAAACACAGAATTTACAGTGGCAGGATGAAGCAAACATGAACATATATGGAACTTAAATACAAATGTAAGTAGGCAAGTATGTTAAACTAACAATTTTTAAGAATAAACCATCTGAGATCAGATAGAATAAACTCAAATGTAAGGATAGAACAGGAATAAATAAGAGGGTTTGGGGGTCAAGGTTCATCAGTGCTGACTCAGACTAGATGTTCTCATGGTATCTCTTTGAGCTGTGCAAAGGAACAGTCTGTAATGTAATCAAATGCAACAATAATAACATGTTCTGTGGGGATGAAGAACACTTCTGTATTCACTGTAACAAAGCTGCTGTTTGGTGTCACCTTGTCTTGAGTTCCAGGCGTCCCATTTGGCCTTCCCCTTCAGGTCCAGCATGCCAGGTCTGTCTGGATAACAGAAGCAGAATGTCTGATGAGAAGGCAGCTGTGTCTGGATCCAGGGAGGACCATGGATGGTTGTAGTTTTTTCTAATAAGCTGAATCATGTTCCTGGTTATGGGACTGGCTGTATCAGCACACTGATGAAATGAAAACACAGGGAACTAGGATCCTGAAGGTTCCACATCAAGACTGAGAGGTGTTCCACAGTTCTATACAACACTCCTGATTCTACAGTAACACAGTTCTATAGAACACTCCTGGTTCTACAGTAACAAGGTTCTATAGAACACTCCTGATTCTACAGTAACAAGGTTCTATAGAACACTCCTGATTCTACAGTAACAAGGTTCTATAGAACACTCCTGGTTCTACAGTAACAAGGTTCTATAGAACACTCCTGATTCTACAGTAACAAGGTTCTATAGAACACTCCTGATTCTACAGTAACAAGGTTCTATAGAACACTCCTGATTCTACAGTAACAAGGTTCTATAGAACACTCCTGATTCTACAGTAACAAGGTTCTATAGAACACTCCTGATTCTACAGTAACAAGGTTCTATAAAACACTCCTGATTCTACAGTAACACGGTTCTATAGAACACTCCTGGTTCTACAGTAACAAGGTTCTATAGAACACTCCTGATTCTACAGTAACAAGGTTCTATAAAACACTCCTGATTCTACAGTAACAAGGTTCTATAAAACACTCCTGGTTCTACAGTAACAAGGTTCTATAGAACACTCCTGATTCTACAGTAACAAGGTTCTATAAAACACTCCTGATTCTACAGTAACAAGGTTCTATAAAACACTCCTGATTCTACAGTAACAAGGTTCTATAAAACACTCCTGGTTCTACAGTAACACGGCTCTATAGAACACTCCTGATTCTACAGTAACACGGCTCTATAGAACACTCCTGGTTCTACAGTAACACGGCTCTATAGAACACTCCTGGTTCTACAGTTCATACCAATGTTGATGTCTCCAGCGATGACCTGCTTGTACAGGCCGTACATGTCCAACAGCTCCTGGTCAGAAGGTCGGATCTTCAGATGCGTCACCTGCTCAGCCAGCTGATCAAACTCTGCCTGAACACACAGTCTGGCTGAGTGAGGAAGATCTGTTCACACTGCAGGATTAGATATGAGCTACTGAGCTCAATACTGTCATTACTCTGGGTGATACAGTGATGCAGTGATGCAGTGATGCAGTGATACAGTGATACACTGATGCAGTGATGCAGTGATGCAGTGATACAGTGATACAGTGATTCCGTGATGCAGTGATACAGTGATTCCGTGATACAGTGGTGCAGTGATTCCGTGATACAGTGATTCCGTGATACAGTGATGCAGTGCCTGTGGTGACCCAAAGATCTCACTTAATGGAACTGAATGAGGACAGATCAGAACAGTGGCTGATTATGCAAGACTATGAATGGCTGCTTGTGTTCCATGAATAATCTGCTTTGCACAATGAACGGATCTAGAGCAATGGAGTAACAACATCTGCGGCAAAGAGCACACATTTATAAACATGATGTTAAGACAATTTAGTTGATCTATAAGCTACACTGACAATAGTGATCTAAAAAATACTCGAAGTTGGTAAATTGGTGAAAATTGTTAATCGAGCAAATGTCTGTTTTTAATCTTATCTGCCTCAGACATTAACATCACTATCACGTACTTTATTGTACTATCTTTTCAGAAGGCCTTCATCAGTATTATTGATCAGTTAAAGTGATGTGTTTCATCGCTGCATGTGCAGATTTTGAGGACATGTGGAATATTACGAAGACATAATACTAGAAGTGCATCGATTGTGTGTTATTTATTATAGCAAAAAGTGACCTTTTAAATGTGTTTAAACAGCTTAGATCCATTTCAGTGGAATAACAACCAAAAAAGCCGTACATAACAGTCATAAATTCAAAGTAACATTAAATAAGAGATCCAAATAAGCAGAACTGCACAGGACATGTTCGACAGTAATAAGGTTATAATGACGGTGATAGAATCAGGCAGGTTATTTCCAAGCAGCAGTCTGAACTAAAGTAGTGAGGATGCTGTTTAACCTTACCTGAAGTGACATGATGTTCCCAGGTGGGAGAGACTCTGCTGGCTGGTCGAGAGGTCAGAAGCAGTGTGGTCAGCTGGTCAGCAGGCTGATGAAGTGCTGATGAAGACCTCCTCCTCCTCTGCAGACACACGAGACTGGCTGCTTTACAGCAGCGTCACGCTCCTCTCATGATTAAAATATTTAGAATATTAATGAAAGACTTTTCACATTAATCTGACGTCATCCACTACAACAAGATGCGTCAGATCTCAACTACCAGTAGATTATATTATTATAAATACATTTACTTGGACATCAACAACTGAGTCTGAGTGATAGTGTGACCTCACCCACCATGAATTGAAATGCGCAGTTTAAGGACAACTGAATGTGTGTGTTCGGTGCACCAGCGGGCTGCCCCGGGATAATTACTGTAACACATCAAACATGGCTGCGCCCTGCTGCAGAGAGAAGGAGCTGTTAAAACTGTTAAAGCTGTTAAAACTGTTAAAGTGAGAGATTCAGACCAGCAGGTACATTCACATGTATTCTTAACTAAATGACAATAATCCGTGTAACATTAGATTGTGTTTGAGAACTGTTATCCTATATTTAGTAATCTTTAGTTTCTCTCATCTCGTGGGTTTCAGTCTCGTGCAAGCTCAGATCACTAACCCGCTCGTGCTGTTTTTAAGAGCATGGTTACTAATATCAAGTTATCTCTCAGTCAGGCTCCTTTATTTGAGAACCTTCGATGAGAGACATTGCTATGAATATTTCTTTAATCTCTAAAATGGAGCAGCTCTGTTTTGGAAAGTGTTTATCTTGTATCTGTTCATGATTTGTTCCAGATCATAATGGCGACTCCAGGAAAAGTGTCGAAGAAGGTTCGTAAAAAGCTTCTTCAAGCAAAGAGCAGCCTGAGCAGCCCCTACAGCCTGTCCTGGAGCCCCCTGCCTCAGGACAGCATGCACTTCATCCTGAACACCCTGAGCCTCAAACTGAAGGCTGTGGGCCTGGAGAAGAGAGAGGCTGCAGGACCCCGCAAGAGGAGGCTGGGGGAAGAGGCAGCTCAGCAGGGGGCTGGAGCCAGACCAGAGAGGGGCTCTGGGTGGACAGACGAGGCTGCCAGGAGGCAGCTGGCTGTGGGCATCAATGAAGTGACCAAGGCCCTGGAGAGGAATGAACTCAGTCTGGTGCTTGTGTGTAAATCAGCTCAGCCAGTTCACATGACCAGCCACCTGGTGGCGCTGTGCAGCAGCAGGCAGGTGCCGGCCTGTCAGGTGCCCCGCCTGAGCGACAGTGTTGCCCAGCCTCTGGGGCTGAAGAGCGTCCTGGCTCTGGGCTTCAGGCGTGGGAACCGCCAGGAGGACGAAGTGTTCTCTGACACAGTCAACGCCATTATACCCAGAGTACCTCCAAACACTGTTGCCTGGTTACCAAGTACGTTGCCGAGTGACGCAGGTGGAAGATCAGTAGAGAAGGATGACACAGAGAAGAGGAAGGGAGTAAAACGTAAGGCTGAGGATGAGAGGAGGGAGACAGGAGAGGCTGGGGAGGGAGGGGGGAGGGAGGCAGGTGAGGCTGGGGAGGGAGGGGGGAGGGAGGCTGGTGAGGCTGGGGACCAGGACAGGGGGGAGGTGAGGGGGCAGGAACACAGGTCTCTGGAGCAGACAGAAGCTGCTGCTCTGCTTCTACAGCCTCTCAAAGTTAAGAAGATTATCCCCAATCCATCCAAAATAAGGAAACAGAAGTGAAAGAGACTTGTGACTTTTACAACCTGATTTAGTAAAGATGATCATTTTGTGGGACTTGTTTTGAGTTGAACTTTTTCCTTCTAAAATTGTTAATAGGAAGGGGGGGGGGGGTTATGATCTTTGGCACACATTAAAATGATGACAGATTCAAAGCTGCACCTTTTTAAAGTCATGAGTTTATTCAATCAAATCTCCATGCTGGTATAACTGATGTGTTTGTAACTGAGTGTTTGGATGAGGTTGAGGTGCTGGTTCTGTTAGACTCCCGCCTGGACTGGACTTCAATACAAATATTGTTCTTCAATTAGAGAAAGCTGCAAGTTTGTTTTTTTCTTCTTCAAAACTACACATTTGGATATTGTTAAAAACAACTTCTGTTCAATAAGGCAAGTGCTTAGAGGAGCTCTCACCGTAGTCAAGGGTTACGGCCAGCCCTCATGTCATTGGCTCTGTATTAAAACAGCCTCATGCTCAGAATCATACAAGCAGCTTAACACAAACATGACTGAACTTCCATTCATAAGAAACCCCATGTTGTAACTCCCATGTTGTAACTCCCATGTTGTAACTCCCATGTTGTGAAACTGCTGTGTTTACTTTTTCCCAGTAAGGTCAGAGGTCAGCAGGCTCACAGACCTGGACTGTCTCTCTCAGAGGTCAGAGGTCAGCCACACTTCACTCCAGGCCTCTACTGCTAAAGTTTACAAAGGAAGTGCTTTAAACAACAAGTATGGTAGAATGGGGGTGTAGAAGGGGGCCAGAGGGGGGGCCAGTCCTGCAGCTGTGCTCACTGCCACCTTCACAAAGCCACACAGCAACATGTAAAGCAGCATCAGGCACAGACAAACTAAGAGGGGTTTCAAAACATCAACTAAAATTATTTTCCAAGACCTGTGTGTTCTGAACCTAACATGGATGACAGCCATACTTCCACACTTCCTGTCTTCCTCAGGGAGGCAGAACAGACTGCTGACAGTCGTGTGTGTGTGTGTGTGTGTGTGTGTGTGTGTGTGTGTGTGTGTGAGATTGTCTGACATGACATCCTCATGCTCGATGTTCCACAAGGATCTGCCTCAGGACATCCATGCCTCATTCTGTCTTCTGAATTCAGTTTTGAGGGTTTTTACAAATACTGAAAGAAAGAACAGGATTTGTGTCGTACAACAAGTAACATAAAGAACAATTCTAAATATCAGAATTGTGTGTAAAGGGGGAGGGGCATAGTCCTGTTTACTGGGAGCCACAAACACAAAAGAAAAGTCTTATTTTACACCCTGTCTGTATGTCAAGACATGGTATCATTTGAAAACCTAAACATCAGAACATAAAACACTTAATAAAAATGCACCTGGTATTAAAGGAGTTGTTTGCTCCATTAAGAACGTAAGAATTGTGCTTCAATAATGCGATACATTCTTAAAAAAAACAACAAAAGAAAACATTTAAACCGCTTCTTCCAAACTGTTCATATGAACAGTCAACAACATCTAAACTAGTACTAAAGAAAACACTTTAGCCCTTAACTACAGGAATAAATATGATCTGGCACTAACACACACAGGTGAAACTTCTGCTTTCTCAAACTGGCAAAAACATGTGATTCTTTTGGGATGCAAGTCTGTTCTTTCATGTTGTGTGTGTGTGTGTGTGTGTGTGTGTGTGTGCACATGACTGTAATGTTAATGTATCTACATGCTTCCTTACATATTCTGTAAGTTAATGTTTATTATATTTTTTTTGCGTGTGTTGTAGTACTGTCTGTGTGTGTGTGTGTGTGTTATAAGTACTTTCCAAGTGTGTGTGTTTTAAGTACTGTCCGAGTGTGTGTCTGTGTGTTGTTTGGTACTGTATGAGAGTGTGTGTGTGTGTGTGTACTGAGGACTGTACGAGTCCTGTAGGAGTGTGTGTGTTTTTAAGTATTGTATGGTCTCAGGCTGAGCATAATTTCACATTCAAGATATTGATGAAGAGTTGTCATTATGAGAGAATGGTTTCCATGACACCAGCATAAGCTTGGAGAAGCCCTCTCTCCAAGAGGCCGGCTTCCATTGGCTGGAAAGGAACACGACCCACTGGGCCTGGCTGGGGGGAAAGGTCAGAGGTCGACCTGCAGATCAGTGTGAAGCAGCCCACAGCAGAATGGTTACTGTAGTACCAGGCCAACCTGCCATGGAGAGAGGGAGAGAGGGAGAGAGAGGAGAGAGAGAGAGAGAGAGAGAGAGAAGAGAGAGAGAGGAGAGAGAAGAGAGAGAGAGAAGAGAGAGAGTAACGTGAGCTGCATGTGAGCTGCATGTGAGCTGCATGTGAGCTGCATGTGAGCTGCATGTGAGCTGCATGTGAGCTGCATGTGAGCTGCACACACCTTCTCAGGCTCCATGGGAGGACACCTCCAGTTGTAAAGGTAATACTGCAGGTTCCCATCTCCAATCCCAAACTTCAGCTTCTCCAGGAACACCTTGTTCTCCATCAGGTCCAGAGCATTGAACACATCGAAGCCTTTCTGTGGAAAACAAACCATCACTACTTTATGACAGTTACATCAACTTCCTTCTAGAAGAAATACATTTGATCCACTGTTTTTTATAACTATAAATAAGAAAAACTAATAATCAAATAGTTTCACTACTACTTTCACTACATTAACTCCTGTCGGTAGGGTGTGGGTGTGTGTGTGTAGTGGATGTGGTTCCTCTGTTCCTGTGTGTGTGTGTTGGGGGCAGTACCAGTTTGGCTAGGATCAGTGCGTCGTTCATCAGCTCCAGCAGAGGAGTGTGTGTGTGGACAGTGTAGAAGGAGTAGGCTGCCTTTAGGCTTCTGTGAAGGGGGTGATGCATGACGGTAGAGGGCAGCGTGTAGAAGCTTGTGAAGTCAGTAAGAACACCTCCAGCACCCTGGGACAGCACACACACACACACACACACACACACAAGTAAGGACTGAATACCAGCTGGATATACGTGTGGATTCCCTCTGCAGACAAACACAGTTATATACCTCCACCACAAACGTGTCTATGATGTTTTCCTGGGGCAGGAACCAGTGTGCCACCTCCTCCTCTCCCATAGAGGGCGCCAGCTGAAACCTCTGCAGGTGCTTCTGAAGCAGCACTGTCAGCTGGCTGACGTCCCGCCTCTCCATTGGCCGCAGCCCCGGGGTCTTTGTGCTCTGTGAATGGAGGGGGAAGAGGAGGAGCTTAATACGGAAGAGGAGGGGCTTACTGAGGAAGGGGAGGATCTCTGAGAAGTGCTTGACTGAGAGGATGATGTGTGAGTGAGTGAGTGTTCAGTGTGTCTGCTTACAGCTGGTAGTGTTCAGTGTTCAGTGTGTCTGCTTACAGCTGGTAGTGTTCAGTGTTCAGTGTGTCTGCTTACATCTGGCAGTGTTCAGTGTTCAGTGTGTCTGCTTACAGCTGGTAGTGTTCAGTGTTCAGTGTGTCTGCTTACATCTGGTAATGTTCAGTGTTCAGTGTGTCTGCTTACAGCTGGTAGTGTTCAGTGTTCAGTGTGTCTGCTTACAGCTGGTAGTGTTCAGTGTTCAGTGTGTCTGCTTACAGCTGGTAGTGTTCAGTGTTCAGTGTGTCTGCTTACAGCTGGTAGTGTTCAGTGTGTCTGCTTACAGCTGGTAGTGTTCAGTGTTCAGTGTGTCTGCTTACAGCTGGTAGTGTTCAGTGTTCAGTGTGTCTGCTTACAGCTGGTAGTGTTCAGTGTTCAGTGTGTCTGCTTACATCTGGTAGTGTTCAGTGTTCAGTGTGTCTGCTTACATCTGGCAGTGTTCAGTGTGTCTGCTTACAGCTGGTAGTGTTCAGTGTGTCTGCTTACAGCTGGTAGTGTTCAGTGTTCAGTGTGTCTGCTTACATCTGGTAGTGTTCAGTGTTCAGTGTGTCTGCTTACAGCTGGTAGTGTTCAGTGTTCAGTGTGTCTGCTTACAGCTGGTAGTGTTCAGTGTTCAGTGTGTCTGCTTACAGCTGGTAGTGTTCAGTGTGTCTGCTTACAGCTGGTAGTGTTCAGTGTTCAGTGTGTCTGCTTACATCTGGTAGTCTGTAGAGCTTCATGGTTCTCTGCAGGGTCATGTTTCTGCTCAGGTGAGAGAACTTGACCTCCACCAACTTCCTGGGGTTCAGAGACCGATGCCAGTACCTAACACACCACACACACACACACACACACACACACACACACACACACACACACACACACACACACACACACACACACACACACACACACACACACACACACACACACACACACACACACACACACACACACAGAACAACACAAACACACACACAGTGGACAGTGTTCAGGTACCTGCATGTGGACAGTGTTCAGGTACCTGCATGTGGACAGTGTTCAGGTACCTGCATGTGGACAGTGTTCAGGTACCTGCATGTGGACAGTGTTCAGGTACCTGCATGTGGACACAGGTTTGGGCAGGACCACCCCTGCGGTGTAGACAGCTTGGAAGGTTCCTTCCAGGTTCACCCTCCGTGTGATCTCTCTTATCAGGACTGGAGCCACGCGCTTCGAACGCAGCTTCTTGTGGACGCACAGGAAGTTGATCTCTACCATCCTCTTTAAACTGGGAGGCCAGGGGGACACAGGAAGGGGACAGGGGGAGGGGTTAGGGGAGATGAGCGTAGTGTGTGTTTGTGTGTGTTTGTGTGTGTGAGTGTGAGTGTGTGTGATGCACTCACACATCATAGATGTGTATGTCAGCAGGAATGGCACTGATGAATCCCACCAGCTTCTTGTTAGAGGAAACTCTCACTCCACAGTGCCACTGAGGGAGCCAGCCTGGGGGGCGCAGAGCCCTGTGGGACACACACACACACACACGCACACACACACACACAGGTGAGACACACACACACACACATACACACACACAGGTGAGATGCACAGGTGAGACACACACACACACAGGTGAGACACGCACACACACACAGGTGAGACACACACACACACACACACACAGATGAGACACACACACAGGTGAGACACACACACACACACACACACAGATGAGACACACACACAGGTGAGACAGGTCTAAGAGACTGCAGGTAGCCAGACTAGCATCAGATCTATAGTCTTGTTACTGTACTTTGTACTTGAAGGGTTAAGATGAGGCATTCTGACCATTTGAGGAAGTTAGGTGAGTAGTCAAACCGGAACATGTTGTCATCGTCCTCCACGTAGTTCTCATTCAGCAGCGTGTACAACTCCTTCAGCTGGCAGAGACGGGCAGTGACAGAGAGCCAACTACAGGGCATCAGTTTGGGTGTGGTTAGGGTGTGTTAGTGCATAAGGAGCCAGAGAGTTTGAACCCACCACATCTGCACTGCTGAGGTCCAGCGTGTCCCACATGAAGCCCTGGGGAAGGGAATAAGGCTGCTGCCTGATGTTCTCCTTATCTGCTTCAATGGGTCCATGGCTCGTTACTACCTCATCTGCATAAACACAAACCAGGCAGTCATAACCAGGCAGTAAAAATAGGCAGTCATAACCAGCCAGTCACAACCAGGCAGTCAAAACCAGGCAGTCACAACCAGGCAGTCATAACCAGGCAGTCATAACCAGGCAGTCATAACCAGGCAGTCATAACCAGGCAGTCATAACCAGGCAGTCATAACCATAGTCCCCAGCAGTTTAATTGGCAGGGCTGCAGACACGTGTCTGCTGCTTAAAGTCTCACAGAAGAAACTCCCTGCTCATCCATAACCTGCATGCCCAGCCTACAACAACAACAACAACAACAACCTACTGAGTTTAGGAACAGGCTGAGTGTCCCAGAACTGATACTTGTGTTTGACTGCTTGGTCGATGCTCTTGGCAGGTCCCTGGCAGGACAGAAGCTCCATGGCTCTCTGGATGTCCTGAAGCTGTTGCATGGGCAGAGCTGGGTTCTAGAGGACAGGAAACAGGAGAACAAGTTCCACACTGCTGTCTGGGTTCCACTGGGAGAACAGAACCAGCAGAGGCAGACAGAACCAGCAGAGGCAGACAGAACCAGCAGAGGCAGCCTCACCTTCATCTCCTGAGAGTCGGAGGCAGAGTCAGACTTCGCTCCTCCTGAACTCGGCTTCTCTTTCTTCCTCTTCTGTTTCTTCTTCTTCTTCTTCGCCCCCAGATCTCCTCCAGGACTCCTACACACACACACACACACACACACACACACACACACACACACACACACACACACACACACACACACACACAGTATTCACATGCTGTCAGGACTCCTACACACACACAGTATTCTCATGCTGTCAGGACTCCTACAGACACACACACACACACACACACAGTATTCTCATGCTGTCAGGACTCCTACAGACACACACACACACACACACACAGTATTCTCATGCTGTCAGGACTCCTACAGTCACACACACACACACACACACACACACACACACACACACACACACACACACACACACACACACACACACACACACACACACACACACACACACACACCTCCTTCCATCGCCATAATAAACCTGGAGGATCTGTTCATTCACACCACGTGACTGCCATTTGGAAAACCAAATTAACAAACTAACACGACCTAACCTTCATACTAAGAGAAGCCGGACATGTGTTAGCCTTGATAATGATGATAATGTACAGCTGCAGGTTCATCAAGAGTCTTCATCTGATCATTTACATCAACATAATAAACCAGCAGGCCAGCAAGACAGCAGGTTCATTAATTAAGCAGATAAAGACCTCTGCTGACTGCAGTCATCATCATCATCATCCTCCTCCTCCTCATCATCATCCTCATCATCATCTAAGGCTTTATTTCCAGTTCTTATTAACCCAGAAACATCATGATACCTGCAGGTTTACTTTAGTCTGCATTAGCTTGTAGCATGCTAGCTTGCTAACGGTGCATCTGATCTAAGCTAACATAGCGGCTAACCAGCCTGTCCAACCCCGGGATAGGGAGCAGGAGGAGCGGGGCAGGAGCAGCGGGGCTGGAGGCTGGAGGAGCGGGGCTGGAGGAGCTGGGGGAGGCTAAAGGAGCGGGGCTGGAGGGGCTGGGAGAGGCTGGAGGAGCGGGGCTGGATGCTGGGGGAGGAGCGGGGCTAGGGGAGGCTGGGGGAGGCTGGAGGCTGGGATCATCCTCACCCCTGCATGTGTTCATTCTCCTCTTCATTGTCTCCGTCGATCCCGCAGGTGTCCTGGTCATCCAGCTCTAAGCTCTGCTGGCTGGCTGCAGACTCGCTGTCCTCCGCCATCACGGATGAAGATGGAGAAGAAGCCTCAACAACCTCCCAGTTAAAGAGACCAGAGGAATAAAAACATGTTCTGAGGATGAAGTGGGAACAGCGACATCATCCGCTGCTTGTTCTTACCGCAGCTGGGGGGACAGACCAGCTGATCACTGTGTCTAACATACCCCCAGATAGGAGATTTAGTTAGTTAACAACAACATAAAATAAAAGTTCTGATCCTTCTGCCCTGTTCTGGATAATATTAGGGCCTGTATTTCACACCATTATTATTATTATTATTATTATTAAGTCCAGACAACAGGATCGATATTTCTTACTAGTAACATCAACAAGAATTAGTTGAATAACACACATGGTAATTTGGTTCTTTATTCAGAATAATAGGCTTCAATTATAATACAAGACACCAACACAAGCCTCTGGTGTGGACAGTAGACAGCTCAAGTGGTTACAAAGAGACAGAGGCCATTCAAACCAGCTCACACAACATTTACACAACAAGTATGGGACAGAAATACACAAACAGTAATATATGAAGAGGTCAGATGGCATCTCCACACACACACAGACTCTAATGTGGACACGCACACAGGTTCTATGGTCTGGTGTCCTCATATAATCTAAACTACTGCCAAGTGACTGTCCCCCCTGGATCTGAGGAGAGTACTGCATGCTCGGTGCCAAGAGAGGGGGGGAGAGAGAGAGAGAGAGAGAGAGAGGGGGAGGAGAGAGAGAGAGAGGGGTGAGGTTGAGGAGGAGGAAACTTGAAATAAATAGGGTGATCAACAGATAATCACTAAACAACTTCAAAGGCACTTAGATGTGTGGAACAGAGAAGAGGAGTTTGGTTTCAGGTTTCATGAAGCAGCTCGTGTGTGTGTGTGTGTGTGTGTGTGTGTGTGTGTGTGTGTGTGTGTGTGTGTGCTTCTGTAAGGCAGTTCTGAAGGGAAGCACTGAAACACATGCAAATAAAAACATATACTTGTAAAATAGTAAAATACTTAATGTTTGCAACAAAAAAATCATAACGTATTAAAAGGAAAATACAAAAAAAGGCATCTGAAGCAACAGTATAAAAGTGATGCATAGCAGTTCAGAGCAAAGTCTGCCAGAGTCAGTGGTTCAGTCAGTGGTTCGTTCAGTGGTTCGTTCAGTGGTTCAGTCAGTGGTTCAGTCAGTGGTTCGTTCAGTGGTTCAGTCAGTGGTTCAGTCAGTGGTTCAGTCAGTGGTTCAGTCAGTGGTTCAGTCAGTGGTTCGTTCAGTGGTTCGTTCAGTGGTTCGTTCAGTGGTTCAGTCAGTGGTTCAGTCAGTGGTTCAGTCAGTGGTTCGTTCAGTGGTTCGTTCAGTGGTTCGTTCAGTGGTTCAGTCAGTGGTTCAGTCAGTGGTTCAATTGTATCAAAAATGTCTCATGGTGACATGACCTTCACCACCAGGTGAAGCAGGTTCCATCCCGTTTTAGTGCTGATGTGGTTCTGTCTCTGGCCCCAGTCCTGTGGTCCGATACACACACACACACACACACTCTCACACACACACACACACACACACGCACGCACACACGCACGCATGTCTCCTTCAGAAAAACACTCATTGTTTTTTGTTGTTGCGTAAAATGCTAATTTGCTAAAAGTTGTGCATTAAATGATGCCTCCCATTTGATGCTCTTGCTGTGGAAGTCAGTTTCTGTCAGGTTCATCAGGTTCATCAGGTTCATCAGGTTCATCAGGTTCATCTCACCATGAAGGTCTGAGAGACCAGGTCATAAGGTCATATCAGGTCATAAAGTCATAAGGTCATATCAGTACACAGAGTCACCTGCTCCTCTCTCATCTCCTCAGTGCTGTGGACATGGGGGAGAAGGGAAACTAACTTCATATTTCTCTGTGTGTGAAGAGGTCATAAGGAGTCAGAGGTCAGGTCAGGGGTCATTTGAGGTTGAAGGCCAGCAGGGGGCGCTCCTCTCTCTTCTGCCAGGGGCTCTTCTCCTCCTCTGCATCCTCATTGGTTGGGTCGTCATCAGGTGAGAGAGACAGCAGAGAAGTCTGGGCATGCTCAGTCCTGAAGGCCACGCCCTCTGGTGGTGGCAGTGGAGGGGGGGAGGAGGGGGAGGTGGGGGAGGAGAGGGAAGGCGAAGGAGCTTCTTCCTGTATTTGGATGACTCCTCCCTTCTCTCCTCCCTTCTCTCCTCCTTTCTCTCCTCCCTTCAATCCTCCCTTCTCTCCTCCCTTCTCTCCTCCCTCCTTGTGGTCCTGATGCTTCTGTGTGTCTGGCTGCTGGTCGTCTCCAGGGCTGCTGCTAGGTGCTGCCTGCCTGTCACTCTCTGGTCTCCCCGGGTCGCCCACATCCACCAGCTGGGTGTAAGATCCACCAGGAGGTGCTCCAGCAGGAGGTGCTCCAGCAGGAGGTGCTCCACCAGGAGGAGGTGATCCAGCAGGAGGAGGTGATCCAGCAAGAGGTGATTTACCAGGAGGTGATCCAGCAAGAGGTGATTTACCAGGGTTTACCAGGAGGCTCTCTGCCCTGTCCTGCTTCCTGTCCTTCTTCCTGTCCTCCTTCCACCTGTGTCCCACCCTGGGCTCGTTCAGATCGACCCCGGAGTCCAGGCTGGTGTCCTTGCTGTTGCCATGCCTACCGCTGCGCTTGCCGCCCCCTCCCGTGCTGTTACCGTGGCAACCGGCCCGCTGCAGGTCGATGTAGGAGTGTCGGATGTGGGCGTTGGAACGACCGTCCAATGAGACGAACCAGGCCCGTGGGTGTGGGAGGGGCTTCCCTCCCCGGAGCTCCATCAGGGTCTTCTCAGCCAATAGCGTGTCCTCGTCGTTGATTTCTACCAGAGCAGACTCTCCGAGCGTCGTGGGGATGGACAGAGATTCCGACAGGGTCCGCCCGTCCCCTTCCCCCTGATTGGCCGAGCCAGGTGAGCCGTGGTCAGGGGAGTGGCCTTGCTGGGTGTGTGTGGCGTTCAGTTCAGCCTGGATGCTCTCCAGATCGCTCTGCTGCTCCATCTGCAGCAGGAGGGCCTGGCCACACAGCGGGTGCTCCCCTGGCAGACGCATGTAGTGAGCTGGGATCACCAGCGTGGGGCGCACTCTTCTGGGGTACCCCTCCCCCCCGCTGAGCAGGTCCACAGAGCCACAGCACAGCAGCTGCCCAGGCCGGGGGAGAGAGAGGGGCAGGGACCGCTCCAGGTGGTCCACAGAGCGGGACAGGTGGTAGTCAGGGGGCCGACTCTCTATGGCTTCAGCTCGGCTGGGGGAGAGAGGGGGAGAGGAGGGAGAGATGGCCTCTTCCCCACCGCTAATCTGGCTCACGTGATTGGTTAAGGACAGTCTATCCAGTACCTGATTGGTGGAGGAGCAGACCGAGGTGTATGATTGGCGGTAGCCTCGGTCTGTTGCGGATGAAAGGGCGGACTTCAGCGGGAAAGTCTCCACAGATTGCCGGTAGTCACGGCTACGAGGGGTCAGGTTGCCTAGAGACGAGCCGTGTCGGCTGTGGTTAACAAGTGATGAGCGGCTGTGGTTGCCATGGGAGACCAACTCCTGCTGATGCTGATCGTAAGAGGAGGGTTTGAGCATGGGTGTGGTCATGTCAGGTTCTGTTGCTGTGGAAACCATCTCCAGCTGCACCTGGAGACAAGGCAGGAGAGAGAGAGAGAGAGAGAGAGAGAGAGAGACAGAGACAGAGAGAGAGAGAGAGAGAGAGAGAGAGAGAGAGAGAAGGAGAGAGAACTAAATGTAAATATGTTTTGACTGTAATACATGGCTGTAGTACACTGTGTCTGTGTGAGTACCCTGGTGCTCTAGTGAAGGGCTATACCTCACTGCTGCTGGCTACAGTCTGTGTGTGTGAGTGAGTGTGTGTGAGTGAGTGTGTGTGAGTGTGTGAGTGTGTGTGAGTGTGTGTGTGTGTGTGTGTGAGTGTGTGTGTGTGTGTGTGTGTGTGTGTGAGTGTGTGTGTCTGTGTCTGTGTGTGTACCCCAGTGCTCTAGTGAAGGGCTATACCTCACTGCTGCTGGCTACAGTCTGTGTGTGTGAGTGTGTGTGTGTGTGTGTTAGTGTGTGTGTGTGTGTGTGTGAGTGTGTGTGTGTGTGTCTGTGTGTGTACCCCAGTGCTCTAGTGAAGGGCTATACCTCACTGCTGCTGATGAGGTTGAGGTGAGACATGGAGGTGGCCTGGTCTCTCTTGCTGCTGTCCAGAGCAGCAGACAGGGTCAGCTTACGGTGCGACTGGCGAGGCTTCAAGCAGCGCCGCCTGCAGAGGACAAACACAGTTACAGCTCCCCCTGCTGGCTGTCATTGGTCAAACACTTCAATTGTGTTTTTGTGCCAACGGACCTTCCAGCTAGCCTAGCAGCTAGTTAGTCTCCCAGCCAGCCAGCTAGCCACTTTACCTGCAGTAGTAGAGCATGAGGCAGAGCAGGCAGAGCAGGATAAGAGCCATGCCTCCCAGGATGGCCAGCAGGAAAACTGTGTGGTACATACTGATGTCCTTAGCCACCATGGGACCTAAAACACACACACACATGTCAGATGTCTTCACACGCAGAAATTTAACATACGTGTCTTCGTTTCACATTGACTTCACCTTCACCATCCCTGTATGTACAGGGGCCATGCTGGACTCACCTGAGTGTACACGGGCCATGCTGGACTCACCTGAGTGTACAGGGGCCATGCTGGACTCACCTGAGTGTACAGGGGCCATGCTGGACTCACCTGAGTGTACAGGGGCCATGCTGGACTCACCTGAGTGTACAGGGGCCATGCTGGACTCACCTGAGTGTACAGGGGCCATGCTGGACTCACCTGAGTGTACAGGGTCCATGCTGGACTCACCTGTATGTACAGGGGCCATGCTGGACTCACCTGAGTGTACAGAGGCCATGCTGGACTCACCTGAGTGTACAGGGGCCAGGCTGGACTCACCTGTATGTACAGGGGCCATGCTGGACTCACCTGAGTGTACAGGGGACATGGCTGCCACCCAGTAGCCCAGCTGTGGGGCGATGTAGGTCAGCATCAGATGATCTCCGTCTCTCTGAACATATCCCAGACTGCTCTTCAACCAGGCCCCTGCACACACACAAACACACACATACACACAAACACACACAAGAATTAGACACATTAGGATCACACAGCTAGTGACTTTTTCAAATAACAACTATTCAAGCTACACAACCCCCCCTAATACAACATTCCATTTGGAGCACATGTCCTCTGCTGAATCTCTCCACACACCAAACAGCTGACTCACATTACAGACTGGCCCTCAACACACCCTCAGCAGACTGCAGCCAAGCAGGTCTCCTGACTGACTGTTTAAACTGTGTTATCACCCTTGTAAGAGAAACTATTTAGAGCCACAGTTCTGATCAGACTGTTGTGAACCTTG
>CM059294.1:16437500-16472500 GCA_030340665.1 Neosalanx taihuensis
TGATCCTCCTGACAACAACAACAAGGTCACTGGCTGAACAGACCTCTCTGGGTTAGAATCCTACATCTCTCTGGGTTAGAATCCTACATCTCTCTGGGTTAGAATCCTACATCTCTCTGGGTTAGAATCCTACATCTCTCTGGGTTAGAATCCTACATCTCTCTGGGTTAGAATCCTACATCTCTCTGGGTTAGAATCCTACATCTCTCTGGGTTAGAATCCTACATCTCTCTGGGTTAGAATCCTACATCTCTCTGGGTTAGAATCCTACATCTCGTGATGTGAATGTGGCCACAAGTAATACTTTGATTTGCTGTTTAATTCATGGGTTTATCTGAGCTAATCTAACATAAATCTTTGAACTACAGTATTCCACTGTTTCCGGATCAGTTCTGAATGTGTGTGTAGTTCTGAATGTGTGTGTGGTTCTGAAAACAGTCGCGTGGCTCACCTAAGCGGGGGTCAAACCTCCAGGCAGGTATGTGATCGTTTTCCTTCAAACCGCTATTGGCTGGCAGAGGGACAGAGATGCTGATTGGCTCGTTTACCAGCAGCTCCACACCATCGCTGGCCAATAGGTGGACAGATATGGCTGCCACCGGAGTCAGTTCAAATCTGCGCTCAGATCCTGTTAGAGGACAACAGGATGGAGGAGAGGAGGAGGAGGAGGAGGAGAGGAGGAAGAGGAGAGGAAGAGAAGGAGGAGGAGAGGAAGAGAAGGAGGAGGAGAGGAGGAGGAGGAGGAGGAGAGGAAGAGAAGGAGGAGAGGAAGAAGAGGAGGAGGAGAGGAAGAGAAGGAGGAGAGGAAGAAGAGGAGGAGGAGAGGAAGAGGAGGAGAGGAGGAGGAGAGGAAGAGAAGGAGGAGGAGAGGAGGAGGAGAGGAAGAGAAGGAGGAGGAGAGGAGGAGGAGAGGAAGAGAAGGAGGAGGAGAGGAGTATGCAGACATAAAGAAGGATCAACAACAGAAAATAAATGTGTACAAGAGTGTGTGTGTGTGTAGGGGGGAAGCAGGAGAGGCTGGTGTGTGTGTCAGAATTAAGATGTTGTCAGGATAATCTGTGTAAGCCCCCCCCCCCCCCCCCCCCCCCCCCCCCCCCCCCCCCCCCCCCCCCTCCTGTGTACCTGAGCCGTTGCCCCCCAGGGCCTGCAGGTAGGGGAAGTGCTGCATGTGAGTGGGGGCGCTGGCCACTGTGAGCAGGGCGCTGAGGTTGCTGTAGGACATGTTAGCAGGCAGGCTCAGGGCCCGGCGCTGGAACTGAACCCACGGCTGAGCTCTGGACCCTGGGGAGGGGAGGAGCACACAGGGGGGTCAACCACCTGTCAATCACAGGAGCCTAGTCATCTAGTATGAAATCAGCTAATGTAATGACCCATGCAAACAAAAGATGTATGAAACACTGGAGTGTGTGTGTGTTGGTGTGTGGGGGGTATGAGGGAGGGGTTTGTGTGTGTGTGGAGCGTGAGGGAGGGGTGTGTGTGTGGTGTGTGTGCTTGGTTTCATTAAACAGACTCTTCTTAAAGAGGATTGGACGTTATTTATGGACTGATTTATGTCAGGTCAAAAGGGCAATGGCTGATTCACTGCTCACGCACAAAGGCTTCAGACACACACACACACACTGCAGAACCACACACACACACTGCAGAACCACACACAAGCACACTGCAGAACCACACACTGCAGAACCACACACACAAGACAAGTGTTACCTTGAAATCCAGAGATGATCTGCACCACATCATCATACACCATCAGAGTAGCAGTTCTCTCTGGTAGCAGGTCCAGACTGAGAGTAGAGAACACTGCAAGAACACACACACACCACACACACACACACCACACACACACACCACACACACACACACACACCACACACACCACACACACACACACACACACCACACCCAACACACACGCAATGAGTTTCTTTCATGTTGAAATGTACCTGGACATATCTGCTAATAAAGACATGCTCTGTCTCTCCTGTCTTCTTTCAGTCCATCTTTCATTGTTTTTCACAGGACAGGAAGCTGCCAGTGTCGACAAAGATCCTTTCCTGTCCTTTCAGTCTCCCCCCCCCCCCCTTCTCTCCCTCTTCCTCCCTCCCCCCTGTTCACACAAACATCCCACTCCACACGTCCACTCTGAACACCCTGCAGTACACACACACACACACACACACACACACACACACACACACACACACACACACACACACACACACACACACACACACACACACACACACACACACACACACACACACACACACACACACACACACACACACACACACACACACACTCACTCACACACACACTCACACACACACACACACACACACACATACTCACTTACTCACACACACACACACACCAGGCAGTCTGCTGGGTCTCCAGGGGGCAGAGTTTGGCACGTAGCCCTGCTTGGTTGCTGTGACAACCAGTGGTGTTCCGAGACGGTAGAGGAAGCGGAGGTAGGCGTTGCCGTCGGTAGTGGACATCTCCATGGTTACAGGTGTGTGGTTGGTGAAGAGCTGGATGGTGGCCCCGCCCAGAGGCTGCTGGGTGCTGGCATCGTTCAGGTGCACCTTCAGAGTCACCTCTGAAACAAGAACACATCACACATCAGCCAATCACAAGGCTCCTTTCAACACACTGCCTGGTTACAGTGCAAAAGTGCTTCGTACCCACAACAACATGACATTTATCCTGAGAGGTTTCAGCAGGAAACACCTGGACAAACAAACACACACACACACACACACACACCCTTCAGAGGACCGCCTGAACACACACACTCTTCAGCGCAGTGTGTGTGTGTTAAGCAGAGACAGGCGGTTGTGAAGTTAACAAAGGAAGACACTTCCTAAAGCAAAACACTTCAATCACACTATGAACCCTGGATAACACTGGATATCTTTAGATTACTGATGCCTGGACACACACACACACACACACACACACACACACACACACACACACACACACCCCCTCCTAGATCCACCCTGTCTAGATGTTCACAGCGTCTCAGAATAATAACAGCAGGAAATGGTCTCTGAATGTTCCACCTCCTTCAGACTGAACAGGAACTCTGGAGAACTGGGAACATGATGTGGATCTGAGGCAGCCGCCAGGCCTGTCTAAGGTTCTGTTCTGGACTGAACCACATTAGCCTCATTAGCCGTAACGTAGCTCTGCATAAACAACAACAGAGCAGCTCTCTCTGTTCATTGGCTGGTAGCTGCATCATGTGACCTCTGACTGGCTGGCGTCTGAACCCTGGTGACCTTTCAATTAAGGCTGAAAGGCTCCTCTCCTCTCCCCACCCCTCCTGTCCCCACCCCTCCTCCTCCTCTCCCCAACACCATTCCTTACACAACCAGCCACACCCTTACTCCAATCTCACATTCCCCCATGAATCCCCCCCCCTCTCCTCCACACACACAGTCAGATCAGTGCCCCCCCCCTCCCATGGGACACCCTCCACTGCATTAGAGAGGGGATGGGGGGGCAAAGGACACCCTCCACTGCATGAGAGAGGGGGTGGGGGGCATTCTTAAAGCAATACATCACTTCCTGTCCCACTACGGCGATCCGTTGTTAGGGGTACCAGCTGTGCTCACTTTGGAGAACTCCCCTGGGACAATGCTGTTCTCTCTCTCTCTCTCTCCTTTTCTACCTCTCTCATTCTCTTTCTCTTCCTCTCCCCTTCTCTCTCTCTCTCGCTCTCTTCCTCCCTCTCTCTCTCTCTGTCGTTCTCTATCCTTTTTCAAATGTGATACTCCTCTTTCCATTCTCATCCAATAAATCTAGTGACCTCACTCTTAAAGAAGCCAAGGAGAGTCATTCACACACACACACACACACACACACACACACACAGAGTTACAGGATAATGACATATCTGCCAATAGGAGTTGGTTGTGTTGGGTGTGTGAGCCTTGTTAAACCAGTAACTCTTTACTCTGTTGACACTGCAGGGTGTGTGTGTGTGTGTGTGTGTGTGTGTGTGTGTGTGTGTGTGTGTGTGTGTGTGTGTGTGTGTGTGTGTGTGTGTGTGTGTGTGTGTGTGTGTGTGTGTGTGTTTGGGTGTGTACCATATGGAGGACAAAGACATCAAAGAGTGTTTCTTGCCCGATGCTCCAACCCAACATAATGATTCTGGACATCCAGCAGCTGAATCACTGCTGCTTCAGTACTCCATACACAGCATACACAGAACACTGCTGCTTCAGTACTCCATACACAGCATACACAGAACACTGCTGCACTACAAAGCAATGTCTACACACACACACACACACACACACACACACAACATGGTGTCCGGGTCCCCCTACATTAGCCTTGCTTCAGTGGCGGCTCCTGACTAAGGAGTATTCTGGTCTGCAGAGCTGGAGCCCAGCTGCTGTCTGGCAGAACTGTCAAGGCTGAACTAGAGGAGCTGAACTAGAGGAGCTGAACTAGAGGAGCTGAACTAGAGGAGCTGAACTAGAGGGGCTGAACTAGAGGGGCTGAACTAGAGGAGCTGAACTAGAGGAGCTGAACTAGAGAGGCTGAACTAGAGGAGCTGAACTAGAGGAGCTGAACTAGAGGGGCTGAACTAGAGAGACTGAACTAGAGGAGCAGAACTAGAGGAGCTGAACTAGAGGAGCTGAACTAGAGGAGCTGAACTAGAGGAGCTGAACTAGAGAGGCTGAACTAGAGGAGCAGAACTAGAGGAGCTGAACTAGAGAGGCTGAACTAGAGGAGCTGAACTAGAGGGGCTGAACTAGAGGAGCTGAACTAGAGGAGCTGAACTAGAGAGGCTGAACTAGAGGAGCAGAACTAGAGGAGCTGAACTAGAGGAGCAGAACCCTGCATATCCACCAGACCACACCCCCAGGGACCTGACCACACCCCCAGGGACCTGACCACACCCCCAGGGACCTGACCACACCCCCAGGGTGAGCCTGAAGGTTAGACTTGATCAGGGCAAGGGGTAAGGAGGGGAGGTGAGGGAATATAGGGGGAGAGAAAGAGGCAGAGGAGGGGGGGGGGGGGGGTAGAGGAAGTGGGGGGGACAGGAACAGGAAGTAAAGAGCCAAAAGAAAAACAGACAGGAGGTCTGAGAGACAGGAGGTCTGAGAGACAGGAGGTCTGAGAGACAGGAGGTCAGAGAGACAGGAGGTCAGAGAGACAGGAGGTCTGAGAGACAGGAGGTCTGAGAGACAGGAGGTCAGAGAGACAGGAGGTCTGAGAGACAGGAGGTCTGAGAGACAGGAGGTCTGAGAGACAGGAGGTCAGAGAGACAGGAGGTCTGAGAGACAGGAGGTCTGAGAGACAGGAGGTCAGAGAGACAGGAGGTCAGAGAGACAGGAGGTCTGAGAGACAGGAGGTCTGAGAGACAGGAGGTCTGAGACAGCAGATCCAGAGGAAAACTGCAAACTCAAGACAGAAACAGATAAATTAAAAGACAAGTGTGTCAAATGTCTGTGTGCAGTAAAATAGGCAAGAAAAATAACTAATAATGATGAAATACACCAAATCCTTTATCCTCTCATGTTTCCAGCAGATGGATTAAATCTGAACCCTTCAAAAAGGATTGTCCAAAAACTTAGAAGTGATCAAATCTCACTGAACTGACAGCAGACTATGAAAAGCAGATTTAAAGATTAATATGACTGAATAATACAATCTGTACGTGCATCTGTTTGTCTATACTTATCATAAAGAGGTGTGTGTGTGATTGTATCCAGGTTATTATAGACAGAAAGGGGAGAACAAGAGAAGAGGAGGGAAGCGAGGAAGAGAGAGATCACAGAAACTGCACCAGTTCAAACAGCAACTCACTACATCTTGAGGAATGTGCTGTAAAACACATGTTGGAAGATGAACCATTGAATTTGTATTAGTGTGTATTTAACAAAGAAGTCAACCAGTGGATAATGTATGTCATGCATGAACTTATTAAGCTGCTACACACTATTTGATGTCTGTCTAACACACACACACACACACAGGCAGACTGGAGCATCTCTCAGGCTAACATTACATCCCTTCATTAGACACAGAAATTACATCCCTTCATTAGACACAGAAATGCTCATTTCATTGGGATTTCCCCCCCCCCCCCCCACACACACACACACACTGCAGGACACCAGGTTACAGGTTTGAATCCTGCTAACAGGCTGTGTGGCTAGCTGGGTTAGCTGCTGCTAGCTGCTCCTCCTGCAGTAACACAGACACACACTCCTGCAGTGTTACATACAGCACATGCTACACACATGCTACACACATGTTACACACATGTTAACAGGTTTACCTCTGATGTCCTGTTCTTCTGTTTTAGCAGCAGAGCAGCAGATATAAGATCCCAGCAGAGAGAGCAGCAGACTCACATGGAGCCTCATTATGGATCCACGACACAAGATGGATTATAAAGTCAATCTGAGCTGGTAAAAACTATCAAACTAACTCGATGATGTTAGTAACTTCTTAGATCGGCCTCTGGTCCATGTTATAACACATTAGTATTGTTCAGTTTAGTGTGTTAAGGTTCAGTTCTGTGTTCATCTCCGGCCCTCCTCTCCTCCTCCTCCTGCCTGCTGGATCTGCTGGATCCTAAATCTGTTTCAAAGGGATCAACTCCATCTGCTGGACGACATTATTGTCACCAAGACGTGTCTTGTAGTTTTATTCAGATTGTAGTTTACTTTATTACATTATTACATGATGGTGAGTTTCATTTCAATCCCCCCAAAACAGCAACTGATGTTCCTGTACGTTTAAATTATGTGAATGCTTTGAATTATGTAATTTACATTAAATCATTTTCATTAACCAAACGATTGGCTGCCACAAAATGAAAAACCCTAACAATTAAATACAATATGACATACAATATGGTTTTTAATAAATACAAATATATAGTTTGACTCATTCCTCCATTCGCTCTCTCTGTGATCTCTACTGCGCATGCGCATCTGTCCCCACAATGAGTCGTTTCTTTTTTTATTTTCTTTTCATTTTTCTGCTGATTAAAAGCCCCAGTCTGATGCTGTTCATCTGCTTCGCCGTGTACGTGTTCATCCATTACAGGACCAGATAAGATTCCATGAAGGAGGAGGTTAAAGGAAAGCTTAGCTTGATATCTTTAAGATAACAGGATTCACAGGATGAGATTCTGGTAGCCTTGACAACAGGTCTGTATGACGTCATTAGGAGTGATGGACTGTGCTGTTCCTGCTGGGGAGGTCGCTGAAATGTTCTGGACGAGCCGCTCGGAGCCTGTCTCATGGTGATAGTGAGATATGGCAGAGAGATAAGGGCATCTATAAAAGTCAAGCAGCCCACCATGTAACAAAGTGGAGAGAACAACCCAGAGTCAAACCTCCAAAAGCTTGGGTGAGTTGTGTTGTGATGCTCTCAGTGCTAATGTAGGACAAATGGATCAAACTGTTAAGAGATGTGGAAAATTTCTGAACATTTCTACTCAAACTGTGTTAGATGGAAGTCTAATGTAACCTGCTTTTCACAGCTTCAACATCAAACCCAGTCAGTTGAAGAGGAAGGACACTGAAGTCTGTCTGGTCTAACATCACTGGTGTCTGTCCGGTCTAACATCACTGGAGTCTGTCTGGTCTAACATCACTGGAGTCTGTCTGGTCTAACATCACTGGAGTCTGTCTGGTCTAACATCACTGGAGTCTGTCTGGTCTAACATCACTGGAGTCTGTCTGGTCTAACATCACTGGAGTCTGTCTGGTCTAACATCACTGGAGTCTGTCTGGTCTAACATCACTGGAGTCTGTCCGGTCTAACATCACTGGAGTCTGTCTGGTCTAACATCACTGGAGTCTGTCTGGTCTAACATCACTGGAGCCTGTCTGGTCTAACATCACTGGAGTCTGTCTGGTCTAACATCACTGGAGTCTGTCTGGTCTAACATCACTGGAGTCTGTCTGGTCTAACATCACTGGAGTCTGTCTGGTCTAACATCACTGGAGTCTGTCTGGTCTAACATCACTGGAGTCTGTCTGGTCTAACATCACTGGAGTCTGTCTGGTCTAACATCACTGGAGTCTGTCTGGTCTAACATCACTGGAGTCTGTCTGGTCTAACATCACTGGAGTCTGTCTGGTCTAACATCACTGGAGTCTGTCTGGTCTAACATCACTGGAGTCTGTCTGGTATAACATCACTGGAGGGGCTGACAAGGACTTTCATTGCATTAATGGGTCTCACTTTATCTCACTGGCTGTATGGCACTTCAGGAAAGCCCTCCTCCTCTTCTTCCTCCTCTTCCTCCTGTTCCCCCTTTCTCCCATTCGCCACACCGCCCTCATCCCGCCTGTCACTCATCCTGGACTCCGCCCCTGCAGACGCAGAAGACAGACGGTCTCGTTGGAGTCCCGCCCACTGCTCGCCTCACTTCCGCCTGTCAGGATGTGGACAGGAAGTGACACGTGCACCTGCCCAGCAGAGTAGCGATGGGGTGAGGGGGGAGGGAGGGGAGAGGAGAGGGCTCCACCTGTGGGAGGTGTTGTGGAGTCCCACACACAGAGGAAGTCACGCTGTGGTAGGACTGTCTACTTCCTGTTGTCCTCTGCAGGCATCAGGGTACAATGCTCTGGTGGGAGGAGACTCAGAGTCCTGGGGCTGGGAACTGACCTCCAACCAGCTGTGGCACCAGGGCCAGGTTCTGGGACTGTACCCTAGAGGAAGGCAGCTGGAGGGATGTTGTCTGAAGGGGCCATGGCCTGAGGAGCCTCTGGCTCTCACACCTCCATGTACAAAGCCTGTTGTGGAGGACCAGGACCCAGCGTCTGCTCTCTGCATCCCTGAACGTGTGCTGCTGGTGTTGGATGCAGACGCAGGAACTCTGGGATACATCGTGGATGGCTGCTTCCTGGGCGTGGCCTTCTGTGGTCTCCCCAAAGAGGCGGAGCTGTTCCCGGCTGTCAGCAGCGTGAGAGGCGGAGCTGTTGTCAGACTGCGTTATCTCAGCGGAGCCAATCGTGAGTTTGACTTTAAGATGGTCAGGTCATCAAATCAGCTGTTAAACACGCTGCTGGAAGAGATAGACAGTTAACTTGAGATTTAACTCTGACTTACAAAGTCTGTTTTGTTGTACCTTTCTCTTCCTCTCTCTCTCCCTCTCTCTCTCTCTCTCCCTTCCGCTCTCTCTCTCTCCCTCTCTCTCTCCCTCTCTCTCTCCCTCTCTCTCTCCCTCTCTCCCTCTCTCTCTCTCCCTCTCCCTCTCTCTCTCTCCCTTCCTCTCTCTCTCTCTCTCTCCCTCTCTCTCTCCCTCTCTCTCTCCCTCTCTCCCTCTCCACCTCTCTCTCTCTCTCTCTCTCTCTCTCCCTCTCCCTCTCCCTTCCGCTCTCTCTCCCTCTCTCTCTCCCTCTCTCTCTCTCTCTCTCTCTTTCTCTCTCTCTCTGTGTCTCTCTTTGTCCCTCTCCCTCTCTCCCTCTCTCCTTCTCTCTCTCTCTCTCTCTCCCTCTCTCCCTCTCTCCTTCTCTCTCTCTCCCTCCCCCTCCCACTCTCCCAGGTGACCCTCCTAATCTCATGGCCCTGTGTGGTTTGTCCATCCGTCAGTCGATGGGAAACAGCAGAGATCATCAGACCGACATGCTGCCTCTTCCTCCTCCTCTCCAGCACTACCTCCTCCCCCCTCCTCTGACCGGCTCACACACACATAGGAAACTTTAACACCAGAAAGCTCAAACACTTTGACCTTTTTAAAGAATAAGTGACCAAACGTAAATTATGTGACATTGTTATTTATTGTATGTTATCAGTATTTATTGCCGTATTTCATAAATGACTCTTTTCTCCACGTTATGGAATCAGTGTATTTCATATTTAAATAACTGGGTAATAGCAACAACTGTGGCCTGCAACACAAGATGGCGCCATACAGTGGTTCTACATGAGAGCAAAGTGATGTCCAAATGGCTGTAGAATTGCAGGTTATGTTAACCCTTAGTTAAGGCTCTCTCAACCCCAGTCACTCAGTTATTTTAGCAGACACTCTTATCCAGAGTTACACTCTTAATATTGTGCGACTTGTAGCTTTTTCATCAGTAGATAACTGGGAGATCTCTTCCCTTTCCAGATTATTCATAGAAACAGAACCTCCCTATCCAGAGTCATATATAAAGAGAGTTACATATATAGAGTTACATATATAAAGAGAGTTACATATATAAAGAGAGTTGCATATATAAAGAGAGTTAGGACACTTCAGACTTCCATCCATATAGGAAGTGAGTCACGTGACCCACTGTTTCATTCTCATTCATTTTCTGTTTCCGAAGCAGATGTGCTGGTAAATTGATCAAAATATGGATTTATTTTCCATCTAACGACGTTCAGCAGCCAATCAGAGCACCGTTAGTCTCATCTAACAATGTTCAGTAGCCAATCAGAGCAAGCTGGTCTCATCTAACAATGTTCAGTAGCCAATCAGAGCAGCGCACGAGAGGACACCGTTTGGCGCGCTCAGTCAAACTATTATTCCCCAAATAACCGCAGCTGCTGGTTAGTTCTTTGTTTTACCAGGTAAAGTCATGAAAAAAATAATATTTAAACTTTTAATAAAAAACACAATATGGGGAGAAATCATGAATCTGTCACTAATCGAAATCTAGTCACAATTTCCGGCCTGAAACACCTGGCAGGCTAGCTTAGCTAGCTAACAAGCTCTCATATTAGCACTACTGACAGAATCAGCAGGTTAAAGTCCAGCAGTTTAGAGAAGAGGACGATGATGTTGTCATATCTTATAACTTTGTAATGTTATTTGATCTAATGTGTGTAGTCGACATCCGTTTGTGGTGGTTATTGTAGAATAAGGATGGCAGCGCAGGGGGGAGTCTGGATGACGGGAGCGGGGCTTGGGCCTTCACAGCCCGACCTGGAGGAAGAGGAGGACCCGCCCCAGGTGAAGGACCACCTGCCTGTACACACACACACACACCACACACACACACACACACCACACACACACACGCACACGCACACACACGCACACGCACACACACCACCTCATGTCCACACATGCTGCGTTAGTGTTGTGTAGCTAAGTGTTGTTTTGCTTGTCAGGTGTTGCTGAGTGTTGTGGCCCAGCATGGCCAGGTAGGCTTGTGTTTCTATGACAGCAGAGACTCCACCCTGCACCACATGGTAGACACTCCTGATGGACATGACCTCCATCTACTGGCTCGAGGTAAGAGCTTCTGCAGGGCCCCTCATCCTCCCCCTGCAGGGCCCCTCATCCTCCCCCTGCAGGGCCCCTCATCCTCCACCTGCAGGGCCCCTCATCCTCCACCTGCAGGGCCCCTCATCCTCCCCCTGCAGGGCCCCTCATCCTCCACCTGCAGGGCCCCTCATCCTCCACCTGCAGGGCCCCTCATCCTCCCCCTGCAGGGCCCCTCATCCTCCCCCTGCAGGGCCCCTCATCCTCCACCTGCAGGGCCCCTCATCCTCCCCCTGCAGGGCCCCTCATCCTCCACCTGCAGGGCCCCTCATCCTCCCCCTGCAGGGCCCCTCATCCTCCACCTGCAGGGCCCCTCATCCTCCACCTGCAGGGCCCCTCATCCTCCCCCTGCAGGGCCCCTCATCCTCCACCTGCAGGGCCCCTCAGCCCCTCATCCTCCACCTGCAGGGCCCCTCATCCTCCACCTGCAGGGCCCCTCATCCTCCCCCTGCAGGGCCCCTCAGCCCCTCACCCTCCACCTGCAGGGCCCCTCAGCCCCTCATCCTCCACCTGCAGGGCCCCTCACCCTCCCCCTGCAGGGCCCCTCATCCCCTCTCATCATCCAGTCAAGGTTATTATTTGTCTCTGTCCACTTTTTCATCACAGTGATCCAGGAAGTTAGCCCTCATGTGATCATCACCAGCGCTAAGCAGGAACGCTGCATGGCTCAGTTCATGCAGAGACTGGGTAGGGTGTGTGTGTGTGTGTGTGTGTGTGTGTGTGTGTGTGTGTGTGTGTGTGTGTGTGGGTGGGTGGGTGGGTGGGTGTGTGTGTGTGTGGGTCCACCTGATGTTCTGCAACGTTCTCACCACTGTCCTCTCTGCCTGTGCTGTGGTCTGTTATCTCAGGCTCTAACCCAGACTACAGACCTGAAGTGGTGGTCTGTCCCTCAGTGGACTTTGGTAATCAGATCTTTATTGTCTGGAAGGAGGTTATGTATGTAGATTTAAACACATCGGTATAAAACAGTGGCTTCTCATGACTAGTTGTGCTCCTGCAGGTGTGGAGGTCAGTAAGCAGAGGCTGTTGTCTGCCCGTCTGCCCTTCCTCCCTGCCTCTGCCTCAGAGAGCGACAGAGCTGCCTACCTCTCCTCCTGCCTCTCTTTTGATTCTCTACTCATGGTGAGAACAACCAAACCTGCCCTCTCCTGCTGCTGCGAGCCCTCTCCTGCTGCTGCTAGCCCTCTCCTGCTGCTGCTAGACCTCTCCTGCTGCTGCGAGCCCTCTCCTGCTGCTGCTAGCCCTCTCCTGCTGCTGCTAGCCCTCTCCTGCTGCTGCGAGCCCTCTCCTGCTGCTGCTAGCCCTCTCCTGCTGCTGCGAGCCCTCTCCTGCTGCTACTAGCCTGATCCTGCTGCTGCTAGCCTGATCCTGCTGCTGCTAGCCCTCTCCTGCTGCTACTAGCCTGATCCTGCTGCTGCTAGCCTGATCCTGCTGCTACTAGCCCTCTCCTGCTGCTGCTAGCCTGATCCTGCTGCTGCTAGCCCTCTCCTGCTGCTGCTAGCCCTCTCCTGCTGCTGCGAGCCTGATCCTGCTGCTGCGAGCCCTCTCCTGCTGCTACTAGCCCTCTCCTGCTGCTGCTAGCCTGATCCTGCTGCTGCTAGCCCTCTCCTGCTGCTGCTAGCCCTCTCCTGCTGCTACTAGCCTGATCCTGCTGCTGCTAGCCTGATCCTGCTGCTGCGAGCCCTCTCCTGCTGCTGCTAGCCTGATCCTGCTGCTGCTAGCCTGATCCTGCTGCTGCGAGCCCTCTCCTGCTGCTGCTAGCCTGATCCTGCTGCTGCTAGCCTGATCCTGCTGCTGCTAGCCTGATCCTGAGTGTGTGTGTGTGTGTGTCCCAGCTGCGGTCAGTGGGGGCCCTGCTGAAGTGTCTGGACAGGAGGAGAGTGGGGGTGGAACTGGAGGACAGCAGTGTGGGGGTGCCAATCTTACAGTTCCTCACCTACACCTTGTAAGACACACACACACACACACACACACATTTTGAGACAGACTGCACTACATTATACTAACTTCATATGTGTCATATTCTATTTCCATTCAGAAAAGACGTGGTGTTTATGGATCATGATACCTACAGGTTTGTTTTCCTGAAGCACAACATGTGATGTACATGTGATGTGCATGTGATGTACATGTGCTGTACATGGGATGTACATGGGATGTACATGTGATGTACATGTGATGTGTTCTGCAGTGTTCTGCAGATCTTCAAGTCTGAGCTGCACCCCTCTGTGTACAAGCTGCAGTCTGGGGAAAAAGAGGGTCTCAGTCTCTATGGTAACCCTCCAGGATGACGTCACTTCCTGGTTACCTGCCTGCAGGTGTTCATAGCTGACGTGCCAGGTCACTCTCTGTTGTAGGGATACTTAATCGCTGCAAATGCAAGTTTGGGTCCAAAATGCTTCGGTGAGAAATCCTCTTGACCAAACACATCAATAAACACAAACACACATACACACTCATCCAGATAGTTTACCAACCTAAACATCCTCCCTCTTGTTGTGTCTGTGGGAAAGTTATGACAGAACCCTCCCCCCCCCTCCCCCTCTCCTCCCAGGCAGTGGTTCCTGAGGCCCAGTCGTGATCTGACCCTGCTGAACAGGAGACAGACTGTGGTCCGCTTCTTCTCGTCTCCACGGAACTCGGACACTCTGCGGACCCTGCAGGCGTCGCTGAGCAACATCAGGAACATCCCGGTAACCCCTGACCTCTCCATGACCTCTTCATGACCTTGGCAGATTTGACCTTTGTGAAGATTTGATCTGCGTGTGCGTGCGTGTGTGTGTGTGTGTGTGTGTGTGTATGTGTGTAGAATGTGCTGCGCAGGATGTCCCTATCTCACACCACAGTGTCTGACTGGCAGAGTTTATACAAGGTTAGTCTAACATGAATAATTACAGTTAGCTTTAGTTCTCTCATCCAACAAATGTGTGTGTTGCAGACAGTGTACAGTGCTGTGTGTGTGTTGCAGACAGTGTACAGTGCTGTGTGTGTGTGTTGCAGACAGTCTACAGTGCTGTGTGTGTGTGTGTTGCAGACAGTGTACAGTGCTGTGTGTGTGTGTGTGTGTTGCAGACAGTGTACAGTGCTGTGTGTGTGTGTGTGTTGCAGACAGTGTACAGTGCTGTGTGTTGCAGACAGTGTACAGTGCTGTGTGTGTGTTGCAGACAGTGTACAGTGCTGTGTGTATCAGGGACACACTGCGCTCACTCCCTCAGTCCATCCAGCTCTTCCAGGACATCAGTGAGGGATTCTCTGATGATCTCTACTGCATCGCCTCTCTTATCAGCAGAGTGGTACACACACACATACACACACTCTTATCAGCAGAGTGGTATGCTGTACACACACACACTTTATTACTGTGGCAGTGAGTTGACCTGAGTTTTCATGCAGGTGGATTTTGAGAGCAGTTTGGCAGAAAACCGCTTCACAGTGAAACCCAACGTGGATCCTGCTATCGATGAGAGTAAGAGCCTGTCCCTGACTAAGAGGAGGAGGATGGTGGTGTGTTGTGTTGTGTTGTCCCTGACTAAGAGGAGGAGGATGGTGGTGTGTTGTGTTGTGTTGTCCCTGACTAAGAGGAGGAGGATGGTGGTGTGTTGTGTTGTGTTGTCCCTGACTAAGAGGAGGAGGATGGTGGTGTGTTGTGTTGTGTTGTCCCTGTCAGAGAAGAGGAGGATGATGGGTCTTTCAGACTTCCTGACAGATGTGGCCCGGACAGAACTGGAACACCTGGACTCTCACATCCCCTCCTGCTGCGTCATCTACATTCCTCTGGTCTGTCCACACACCTGGACACACCTGAACACACCTGAACACACCTGAACACACCTGGACACACCTGAACACACCTGGACACACCTGAACACACCTGAACACACCTAAACACTCCTGAACACACCTGAACACACCTGGACACACCTGAACACACCTGGACACACTGGAAACATATTTATTTTTCTCTCTCCTCCTCCTCCCCCCTCACCCCCCCTCTCTCTCCCCCTCTCTCCTCCCCCCTCACCCTCCCTCCCCTCTCTCTCTCCCCCTCTCTCTCCCCCTCTCTCCTCCCCCCTCACCCTCCCTCCCCTCCCCCTCCTCTCCCCTCTCTCTCTCCCCCTCTCTCCCCCCTCTCAGATAGGCTTCCTGTTGTCTGTCCCCAGACTCCCCAGCATGGTTGACAAAGAGGACTTCATGATTGAAGGCCTTGACTTCATGGTGCTTTTTAGCGGATCTTCCATTTCATGGCAGAAACTTTATTGCTGTGTTTGGTATGCTTGCGTGTCTGTCTGCTTGTATATGCATCTCCTGTGTGTACCTGTGTGTGTGTGTGTTCAGTTCCTGTCTGAAGAGCGTCTACATTACCGCAGCCAGAGGACCAAGGAGCTGGACAACCTGCTGGGAGACCTGCACTGTGACATCAGAGGTCAGCCCTCCCCCCCCCCCCTCCCTGTCACCTGTCAGGTGTGCTCAGCTGACTCTCTTGTGTGTGTCAGACATGGAGATGGCAGTGATGACCCAGCTGCAGAGCACCGTGCTGGAGAGGAGCGCCTGTCTTCACAAGGTCTGGGAGCTCTGCGGAGGGGGGAGGAGGGCTGGTGGAGGCTGCTGAGGGGGAGGAGGGCTGGTGGAGGCTGCTGGTGCTGATGTGTGTGTGTGTGTGTGTGTGTGTGTGTGTGTGTGTGTGTGTGTGTGTGTGTGTGTGTGTGTGTGTGTGTGTGGAGGTTCTGGACCTGACTGCTGAGCTGGACTGTCTGATGGCTCTTAGCCATGCCTCCCAGGAGTATGGATACACTTCCCCCTGTCTGACCAATCACAGGAAGATAGTACTGGCTGAGGCCAGGTACACACACATATGTTTTCTTAAATGTATACACACTCACACACAAGTTGCCTTACATGTTGTATACACATACGTGTGTGTGTGCTTAGACACCCCCTGCTGCAGGTGTGTTCTCCTGTGCTGGTGTCCAACTCCTTTCACAGCAGCACCACTCAGGGCAGAGTCAAGGTCATCACTGGACCCAACTCATCTGGCAAGAGCATGTACCTCAAGCAGGCAAGACACACACACCTTAAACATGCATGTTACACACACACACCTTACTCAGCAGCAGTACACTTTCACACTGCGTCCAGGTTCCAGAATGTCTTCTTGTCGCCTCCCAGGTTGGGCTGATTGTGTTCATGGCTCTGATTGGCTCAGATGTCCCAGCACGAGAGGCAGAGATTGGTCTGGTGGATGGGATCTTCACGCGCATGCAGAGCAGAGAGTCTGTGTCTGTTGGCCTCAGCACCTTCATGATAGACCTCAAACAGGTACGCTGCCCTCACACAGGTACGCTGCCCTCACACAGGTACGCTGCCCTCACACAGGTACGCTGCCCTCACACAGGTACGCTGCCCTCAAACAGGTACGTTGCCCTCACACAGGTACGCTGCCCCCACACAGGTACGCTGCCCTCACACAGGTACGCTGCCCTCAAACAGGTATGCTGCCCTCAAACAGGTACGCTGCCCTCACACAGGTACGCTGCCCTCACACAGGTACGCTGCCCCCACAGAGGTACGCTGCCCTCACACAGGTACGCTGCCCCCACACAGGTACGCTGCCCTCACACAGGTACGCTGCCCCCACACAGGTACGCTGCCCTCACACAGGTACGCTGCCCTCACACAGGTACGCTGCCCCTACACAGGTACGCTGCCCTCACACAGGTACGCTGCCCCCACACAGGTACGCTGCCCCCACACAGGTACGCTGCCCTCACACAGGTACGCTGCCCTCACACAGGTACGCTGCCCTTAAACAGGTACGCTGCCCCACACAGGTACGCTGCCCTCACACAGGTACGCTGCCCTCACACAGGTACGCTGCCCTTAAACAGGTACGCTGCCCTCACACAGGTACGCTGCCCTCACACAGGTACGCTGCCCTTAAACAGGTACGCTGCCCTCACACAGGTACGCTGCCCCCACACAGGTACGCTGCCCTCACACAGGTACGCTGCCCCCACACAGGTACGCTGCCCTCACACAGGTACGCTGCCCTCACACAGGTACGCTGCCCTTAAACAGGTACGCTGCCCTCACACAGGTACGCTGCCCCCACACAGGTACGCTGCCCTCACACAGGTACGCTGCCCCCACACAGGTACGCTGCCCTCACACAGGTACGCTGCCCTCACACAGGTACGCTGCCCTCACACAGGTACGCTGCCCTCACACAGGTACGCTGCCCTCAAACAGGTACGTTGCCCTCACACAGGTACGCTGCCCCCACACAGGTACGCTGCCCTCACACAGGTACGCTGCCCTCAAACAGGTATGCTGCCCTCAAACAGGTACGCTGCCCTCACACAGGTACGCTGCCCTCACACAGGTACGCTGCCCCCACAGAGGTACGCTGCCCCCACACAGGTACGCTGCCCCCACACAGGTACGCTGCCCTCACACAGGTACGCTGCCCTCACACAGGTACGCTGCCCTTAAACAGGTACGCTGCCCCACACAGGTACGCTGCCCTCACACAGGTACGCTGCCCTCACACAGGTACGCTGCCCTTAAACAGGTACGCTGCCCTCACACAGGTACGCTGCCCTCACACAGGTACGCTGCCCTTAAACAGGTACGCTGCCCTCACACAGGTACGCTGCCCCCACACAGGTACGCTGCCCTCACACAGGTACGCTGCCCCCACACAGGTACGCTGCCCTCACACAGGTACGCTGCCCTCACACAGGTACGCTGCCCTTAAACAGGTACGCTGCCCTCACACAGGTACGCTGCCCCCACACAGGTACGCTGCCCTCACACAGGTACGCTGCCCCCACACAGGTACGCTGCCCTCACACAGGTACGCTGCCCTCACACAGGTACGCTGCCCTCACACAGGTACGCTGCCCTCACACAGGTACGCTGCCCTCACACAGGTACAACAGTCCTATCAAGGGGAAATGTCTGCCTGTCTGTGTTACAGATGGCTCACGCTCTGAACCACAGCACTGGAGACTCACTGGTTCTCATCGACGAATTTGGGAAAGGAACCAACACGGTGAGGGGGGGGGGGGGGGGGGGACGATCACCTGGATCGTTCTAAAGCTTGGGCCTCTATCCTCTCTGTAATGGAGGCTGTCTGCTGCTGCTCCCTGCAGCTCAGGGCCAGAGCGGTCTGGTCTTCCACGCCTGCTCTCTGCTGCAGCACACACACACACACACCCCGTCACCACATCAGTCTTATGTTCTCATCTGGATCCACTTCATGGTCTTTATTGAAGTTTATCGAAGCTATAAAAGTAAAGTATTTTTCCAACTATAAAGTTCACTGAAGCATATTACAGTGATATCTACACTTCCTATCTTCCAAAGAGAGAATCTCCACTGTAGTCCTGGACTGTTTTCACATGATAATAAGGGATTTGTTTACAGTGCAGGGGGATTTAAATCTGATCTGGAGTCAGGCTCTAACAGTGAGCTCTGCTCCCCCCCCCTCCCTCCCTCCCTCCCTCCCTCCCTCCAGGTGGATGGGCTGTCCCTGCTGGCAGCGTCCGTCTCTCATTGGCTGAAGAGAGATCCTGCTGAGGTTCCTCATGTCCTATTGGCTACTAACTTCCACAGCCTGCTGCAGCTGGGTCTGCTGCCCTCCTCCAGCCTGCTGTCCCTGCTGGTACTGAAACACTCTTCAGAAATACCCTGTAGAAACACCCTATAGAAACACTGTAGAAACACCCTATAGAAACACCCTATAGAAACACTGTAGAAACACCCTATAGAAACACTGTAGAAACACTGTAGAAACACCCTGTAGAAACACCCTATAGAAACACTGTAGAAACACCCTATAGAAACACTGTAGAAACACCCTATAGACACACTGTAGAAACACTGTAGAAACACCCTGTAGAAACACCCTATAGACACACTGTAGAAACACCCTATAGAAACACCCTATAGAAACACTGTAGAAACACCCTGTAGAAACACCCTATAGAAACACTGTAGAAACACCCAGTAGAAACACACTGTAGAAAAACTGTAGAAACACCCTTCAGAAACACTATAGAAACACCCTATAGAAACACTGTAAAAACACCCAGTAGAAACACCTCATTAACATGTTGTGTGTGTATGTGTAGACCCTGGAGACAACGTTGGATGGGGAGGAGTTGGTGTTTCTGTACCAGCTGAAGGAGGGGATGTGTTGCTCCAGCTATGCTGCCAACATCGCCTCACTGGCAGGCCTGCCCAGCAGCCTGGTGCAGAGAGGGCTGGAGGTACACTCACACACACACACACACACACACACACATGCTATCTAGGGGTCTGGAGATAGAGGATATAAAGGTGTGTGTGTGTGTGTGTGTGTGTGTGTGTGCGTGTGTGTGTGTGTGTGTGTGTGTGTGTGTGTGTGTGTGTGTGTGTGTGTGTGTGTGTGTGTGTGTGTGTGTGTGAAGGTGTCTGAACTCTACAGAACAGGGAACACTGTCAACCGCATAGATGGGCCATCTTCAGAAGAACTGGCAAGGAGGTGAGTCTGACCACACACACACTCATACACACTCACACATACAGTCATACACACACACACACACACACTCATACAAAGACAAGAATAAATGGCACAAAAGCCAACATGTCATAGAACCCTGTGTGTGTGTGTGTCCTGTCCAGCTGTGAGCGTGTGGTGGACACCTTCCTGAGAGTGGACCTGGAGGACAGCAGTGTGGACCTGCAGCTCTTCATGAAGGAACATCTGCTGCCCTCTGCTGGTGGCCTGCTGTAGTGCAGCTGCCCTCTGCTGGTTGTCTGCTGTAGTGCAGCTGTCCTCTGCTGGTGGCCTGCTGTAGTGCAGCTGCCCTCTGCTGGTGGTCTGCTGTAGTGCAGCTGCCCTCTGCTGGTGGTCTGCTGTAGTGCAGCTGCCCTCTGCTGGTGGTCTGCTGTAGTGCAGCTGCCCTCTGCTGTAGTATACCATACACCTCATACTTAGATATTTATTCACAGTTCAAAATATTCAACATACAAAGTACAAAACTGTCTGTTTCTACATGAGAGTCTACTGACCAACTTAATACAGTATTGTTCAGATATAAAGCATGCTTGTGATAATTAGAATAACAAAAATGTGGCGTGGATTGGCGTAGTCATGGTAACTGAATGTGCAGAAGTGCATGCTGGTCATTGTAGGCATACAGGAGGATCATGGCAGACAGAGAGGCCACAGTAAGGGGGAGGGGGAGGGGCAGAGCAGGGGCTGTGTTGCACAGGTGTGTATCACAGCAGCTTCTGGTCATGGTGTAGATGGTGGTGTTGGAGAAGATCTCCACCCTGGACTCCACCTCACAGTCCTCCACACGCACACAGCCCAGCATCTTTACATCCAGAACATCCGCTAGGGAACACACAGACATCACACACACACACACACAGGTGTTACACACACACACAGATAATCACACATGGATGTCACACACACACAGTTTACCTCAAGCAGCTGATACATGGTACATGTATATTTGTTTATAGTTACGTCAGTGTTGACAATCTTTCAAATCAGCCGGTGAAGTACTTCCCCCCACTGACCTGCCCTCCTTAATGACCTGCCCTCTCCACTGACCTGCCCTCTGACCTGCCCTCTGACCTGCCCTCCTTACTGACCTGCCCTCTCCACTGACCTGCCCTCTGACCTGCCCTCTGACCTGCCCTCTCCACTGACCTGCCCTCTGACCTGCCCTCTCCACTGACCTGCCCTCCTTACTGACCTGCCCTCTCCACTGACCTGCCCTCTCCACTGACCTGCCCTCTCCACTGACCTGCCCTCTCCACTGACCTGCCCTCTGACCTGCCCTCTGACCTGCCCTCTCCACTTACCTGCCCTCCTTACTGACCTGCCCTCTGCACTGACCTGCCCTCTCCACTGACCTGCCCTCTCCACTTACCTGACCTCTCCACTGACCTGCCCTCTGACCTGCCCTCTGACCTGCCCTCTCCACTTACCTGCCCTCCTTACTGACCTGCCCTCTGCACTGACCTGCCCTCTCCACTGACCTGCCCTCTCCACTTACCTGACCTCTCCTCTGACCTGCCCTCTGACCTGCCCTCTTCTCTGACCTGCCCTCTCCACTGACCTGCCTTTCCCCTGCCAGTGTAGCACTTCTCCCCAGTGCTGCAGTTGGTCTTGGTGGTGTAGCAGGCGTCCCAGAAGCCCAGATCACAGCGGAAACACTCCAGCAGCTCCAGAGACGTCTCCTCCTGATCCATCCGGTTCATCACCTCCTCACCTGGAAGCACAGAGAACACTGCTGTCACCTAGCAGACACATAGACCTCCAGACACACAGTCCTCTAGTCACATAGACCTCCAGACACACAGTCCTCCAGTCACATAGACCTCCAGATACACAGTCCTCCAGTCACATAGACCTCCAGATACTGACCTCCAATCACACAGACCTCCAGTCACATAGACCACCAGACACACAGTCCTCCAGTCACATAGACCTCCAGATACACAGTCCTCCAGTCACATAGACCTCCAGATACAGACCTTTAATGACACAGACCTCCAATCACACAGACCTCCAGATACAGACCTTTAATCACACAGACCTCCAGATACAGATCTCCAGATACTGACCTCCAATCACACAGACCTTTAATCACACAGACTTCCAGATACAGACCTCCAATTACACAGACCTCCAGACACAGACCTCCAATCACACAGACCTCCAGGCCCACAGACCTCCAGATACACAGACCTCTGGACACAGACCGCCAATCACACAGACCTCCAGATACACAGACTTCCAATCACACAGACCTCTGGACACAGACCTTCAATCACACAGACCTCCAGATACAGACCTCCAATCACACAGACCTCCAAAAATCTGAAAGATCCCAGGAGCTGAGACATAGCTGTCTGCTCCACCTAGCCCCTGTGAGGAAACCCCAGATACACACTGTCTGCTCCACCTAGCCCCTGTGAGGAAACCCCAGATACACACTGTCTGCTCCACCTAGCCCCTGTGAGGAAACCCCAGATACACACTGTCTGCTCCACCTAGCCCCTGTGAGGAAACCCCAGATACACACTGTCTGCTCCACCTAGCCCCTGTGAGGAAACCCCAGAAACTCTGAAGACAAACTGGACACTCAACATGATTTGTTGATTTGTACAGATACTTTCCTTGGGCTCTTACAATTGGGTTTGTGCTTCTAGTAATACAATAACTTCTGTTTGCCACATTTGAGAGCTAATCATTCAGCGTGTGACTGGGTGAAGCCTCACTGATCATCTGTACTAATCTGCTGATCTTGTTATCCAGTTACGCAGTGCCTGCACAGGTGTAATTGGCCCACAGACTTAAAGACTTAAGTATGCGTGAGGAAAGTGAAGAAACCTGTCTGGACAAGGACCATGTTTTTAATACCAACCCTGAACTACGCTTTCACAGCAAAACAGTCATTGGCTGTATCATGTCTGTCCATAACATTGATTGGAAACTGTCTAAAAAGTGTGAGACAGTATTATTATTTATTTTTTCATTTCTTTTTATTCTCCTTTTTTCTCCAACACCAACAATAATAACAACAATAATAAAAAAAAATATAAAATTTTTTTAAAAAAATACAAAACAAAATATATATATATATCTTTAGAAATCATAACATATTTTCCTTGTTATTGTTGACAACCTCCTGTAGAAAATTCCTCTAAGCAACTAAATAATGGGATCCAAAATTCATGGAAGATATGACCGCGATCACATTTTTCCAGGGTTAATTTCTCTAAAGGTAAAAAGGTGGACATTTGTTCCAAAAACATCTTAAAGGTTGGTGGTGAATCATTTTTCCAAAATAATAAAATACATTTCTTTGCAAAATATGTTATGAGTATCAATATTCTCATAAGTGTGAGACAGTATTATGACACATTAAGGTGATAGTTACAAGTACTGGTAAGAAAGCCAATTATCTTAACATTTGTAATGCTTAAGAAGTAGGTTTAAAGTATCTGATAAATACAACCTCTATATTTTGGTTGCACTTTCTAGTAACTATATATTTGGGAAGGGTTTGTATAGGATGTATAATATGCAACTAAAACCTTTTCTTAATGGCTGACAGTGATCCCAATTACTCAGTGTTATTTTTACTTGAAAATAAAATACAAATATTCACTAATGTGAATAATTGGGATGTATCTAATTGTAAATACACAATATTAATATGATATCCAATAATACATCTCCCCTTGAAATGATTGCATGATTCAATAGTGATGTTGCCATCATCTATCTTTGTGCTACAATATCACCAGGTAGACCTGCCCCAGACCAGGACTCACCTTGAACAGGGATGAATATAACAGCAAAAACACCCAAGAAAAGGATTCCTCTCATTTCAGACCAGATCTCAAGTACATTTAATAGTAAACTGCAGAAAAGGCTTGTGGGGTTTGAAGGTTCAATGCAGCCGGATTAGAGTATTAAACCAAGCACTTCACACGGACCAATCACAGTTCAGTTGGCAGGACATGGCTGTGAGATGGACTTCTGCTGTTTAGGCAGTTTGAGACCAAATGGAAACAATAAGAAGAATCATCAAAAGTTTATTTTAAGGTGACTTAGTGCCAATTTAAACTGTTAAGAGACAGGATGTTGGGTGACATGTTTAATAACACAAATAAAAGGGAAGAATACAAATTTGAAGCATCCGGATTTGGATTAAGCCCCATTTAAGGTCTTTTCAGTGCACCTGGAAAAGCCAATTAAAGGTAATTAACTGTTGGCAAACATCCAGAGTTCCTCATTAAACAGCCGGATGTCTCGTGTCATTAGCAGAGGTGGTCGAGTCACAGAGAGGCCGACTGCATGTTGTTTACATGCTGGAGAACATCAGTTAAACTGAGGATAGTGACGTCTGTAGACCAGGTGACGTCTGTCTGGTGGTCTACAGACCAGGTGACGTCTGTCTGGTGGTCTACAGACCAGGTGAAGTCTGGTGGTCTACAGACCAGGTGACGTCTGTCTGGTGAGCTGCAGACCAGGTGACGTCTGTCTGGTGGTCTACAGACCAGGTAACGTCTGTCTGGTGAGCTGCAGACCAGGTGACGTCTGTCTGGTGGTCTACAGACCAGGTGACGTCTGGATCCCCGGGGTTCGGCTGCTGTTCCTCTCTCAGGTGTGTCCTGGCTGTAGTACTGCTCCCATCCTGTAGGTGTGCTGTCTCCAGAGCAGGAACATGTGTCTGACACACACAGGGCCTGCTGTGCTGCTGAACCCACATGCAGCACCCTGACTTCAGAAGACATGCTGGTCATGATCTGGTCCCTGCTGACCCTCCAGAGCCACTAACAGAAACAGACCTACTAATATGCCAAAGGAAAAGGTATGTGTGTGTTTGTTCAATGGTGTGTTGGTTCACTGTGAATGTGTGTTTATCAGGGGTCAAAAGTTATAATGGACTCCTGTGATTTCATGTCATGTGGTCAGGGATTATGCCCCTGCATTACAAACAGTGTTTTGGCTGTGTGTGTGTGTGTAGAGGTGATGTTGTGTGTGTGTGTGTGTGTGTGTGTGTGTGTGTATGTGTGTGTGTGTGGAGGTGATGGTGCTCTGGCAGTATGTCAGTCCTGGATCTCATCCTAACAGCAGTATCTGAGTGTTCTTAGGGGAAGCAGTCTGCATCATTAGTCTGCAGTAGAGAGTCTGCTGATGGAGGTCATTAGTCTGCAGTAGAGTCTGCAGTAGAGAGTCTGCTGATGGAGGTCATTAGTCTGCAGTAGAGTCTGCAGTAGAGAGTCTGCTGATGGAGGTCATTAGTCTGCAGTAGAGTCTGCAGTAGAGAGTCTGCTGATGGAGGTCATTAGTCTGCAGTAGAGTCTGCTGATGGAGTGCTTGCCAGGTTAGAGTGTTATTCACCAGAAGGGGGTTTTCTGGGATAGTGGCGGCCCATGTTAACCTGTGTTAACCTGTGTTACAGCATTAAGGGGGGGTGTGGGTGAAACAGGTGGAGGATGTTTTCATTGTTCTGCTTTCATTATACCCAGATTGCAAGATGTGTGTTTGTGAGATTAGATTACAGTAAAACCTTAATCTGTCCTGCCATCCTCATGTGTCTCCTGAGAATCTGCCCTCGGATTTAAACCCTCTGGAATACTGCTGGAATATTCTGTTTGAGTGAGGTAAAGATAGCGTTTGGGTGTGTGTGTGTGTGTGTGTGTGTGTGTGTGTGCGTGTGTGTGAGTGTGTGTGTACCATGGTTTCTAGGAGTTGGTACCATGGTACTCTAGGAGTTGCAATTTCCACCCCCTGGAGGACAAATAAAGGTTAATATAATCTATTAGGAGGAGGGTTGTGTCAGTTCTAGTTGACCTCGCTGGAGTTGCAGGAGTCTGAGTGGGGAGAGGGGGAGGGGGATCCAGAGGGGGGGTCCTGATGGTGGAGAACCCACTCCAGCAAGGTTGATCCCCTCTGTTCCTCCCTCCCTCCCCCTCCCTGTGTGCCCCACCCCTCCTCCTCCCCACACAGCAGTTCTAGGAGCTCAGAGGGGGGCTGGGCCTCAGGGGGGGGCGTGCTGGTGACACGGCTGGTGGTGGGGGGGAGTGGGGGGGGCAGGTCTTCATCAGGGGGGAAGAGACCCAGAGAAGACTGGATGTGGTCTCTCTGGATATGGTCTCTCAGGTTGTGGTCTCTCTGGATGTGGTCTCTCAGGTTGTGGTCTCTCAGGTTGTAGTCTCTCTGGTTGTAGTCTCTCTGGATGTGGTCTCTCAGGTTGTAGTCTCTCTGGTTGTAGTCTCTCAGGTTGTGGTCTCTCAGGTTGTGGTCTCTCTGGATGTGGTCTCTCAGGTTGTGGTCTCTCTGGATGTGGTCTCTCAGGTTGTGGTCTCTCAGGTTGTGGTCTCCTTGCTCCTCATCTGACAGTCTGTAGTGGTTCATCTGTTCCAGTGTGCGTCTCTCCCTGTCCCGGTTCTCATACAGCAGAGTTCCAGCACAGATGAATATGAACAGGCCGACCCCCATCACTATGGGACCCAGGAGCTTCATGCGCTCGCTGTGGGAGCTGGCTCTCCCCCCCACTGGGTTAGGGATGGACGAGGCGTAGCCAGCCACAGCCACACCCAGCCCCACCAGCACCAGCAAGACCCCCAGCAGCACCCAGGCTCCTGGGGCCGAACGCAGACGCAGCCTGGCTGTCTCCTCCTCCTCCTTCCCTCCATAACAAGGCAGCTGTGGCCATCCATGCCCAGGATGCGGTGAGGGGGAGGAGGCTGGAGAACAGATGGAGCTCTCTGCTCCAGCACTGCCGGCCGCAGTCATCCTCTACCTACAAACTGTGGGGGGGTAAAACTGAGTTTACTTTGCACACAAAACAGGAAATACCAGGAGACCACAAGAGCTTATCTCCTGCTGGGATCTAACAGACAGGCCTCAGGGATGCTTGTTAACTGTCTAGAGGTCTTCAGAAGTCTGTAGACTTTGCTGAGTGACTCATATAACACTCAGGACAAGCATGGCATCATGATTCATCTTTTCAAAACACAAACTGCATATTGAGCCAAGCAGATGACAAGAGTCACATGATGTAGGAGCCAACTAACCTCTGAAGTGATGTTATTTCATGTTTGATAATGATGACAGGGGAAAAAAACTACTTTTTTCTAAAATGCATATCAAAGACTAGATAACGATAACCGTTATCGCCCCTCAAAAAAATCACATTTGCCGAAATGGTCAGATAATATATTTAAGAAAGTTTGTTTCACGAAGTCGTTTGATAACAAGACAAGAAGACTTTGTCTTGATTAAAACACGAACTCTTCATCATCCGCTGGTTTTTCCACTCTTCCTTTTTATCAGGTTAAGTTAACTTACCTTGACTGGCGCGTAATTCCGTCTGGTTCATTTCTTCATCGCATCTCTAAAACAGCTCAGGGCTCCTTCCTTCCTCTGTCACAACCTTCCTTATCCCGTCTTCCTCCTCCTTCCTCCTCCTTCCTCTTCACTCCTAACATCTGTCCATCACCAGAGCGGCTTAACGCAGGATCTGCGCTTCTCGTGACTTTAGCAGTAAACTAAGCATGAGGAAGGAATACTCTAATGCCATGATGATGTCAAACACAGCAGGCTGTATGTGTGTGTGTAGTGTGTGTGTGTGTGTGTGTGTGTGTGTGTGTGTGTGTGGTTCTGTCTGTATCCCCTCAGAGAAGCAGAGCTCTAGTTGGTGTGTGGTTAAAGGGTCGTGGGAACTGCTGGCCACCCTGTAACTGTCCCACAGAGAGTCTGGTTATTATTAGTTAGCACCGTACAGAGCTGTGCTGGGGGGGGGGAGGGTGAGGAGGGGGGAGAGGATGAGGAGGGTAAGGAGAGGGGGGAGAGGGTGAGGAGGGTGTGGAGGGGGGAGAGGGTGAGGAGGGGGGAGAGGGTGAGGAGAGGGTGAGGAGGGGGGAGAGGGTGAGAGGAGGGGGGGAGAGGGTGAGGAGAGGGTGAGGAGGGGGGAGAGGGTGAGGAGAGGGGAGAGGATGAGGAGGGGGGTGAGGAGGGGGTAGAGGGTGAGGAGGGGGGAGAGGGTGAGGAGGGGGGAGAAGGTGAGGAGAGGGTGAGGAGGGGGGTTATGTCTGTCTGGCCAAAGTGACGAACCAACTTGTCTGTTTGCATGCAGACTTGAGGTCATGTGTCTTTGAATGAGGGCTCACTGCTTTAAGACTGAAGAAATGCTGAGCAACAAGCTGCTGACAGCATCCAGCCAATCAGTGAACTACGGTGTGATGTCATAACAGGCAGGTCAAGGGTCAGATGACCAGACACAGATCATATTTGACCCCAACAGGAAGCTTGTATCGTTTATTCCATTCACTCAAATTCCATCTGACAATCAACTTCACAAAGAAAAAAATTCACTTCGCATATCCAACCTCCTTAAATACTACTGACATTTCTCCTTTTGAAAGAAAGAAAAGTAATATCGATTATGTACATATTCTAACTCACTTGAACTGAGATACTAGTATTATATTACAAAGGGAAAAAAAGTATTGACATTTGTACAAACTTTTTACATTGAGGTGCAAAGCACAATTTGTATATTTTTGAAGATGGTGAAAACTCCTTGGAAAGATTAATTAATGATTTGCATCAAAGTTCAGAAGACGTTAGACTGAAATGCAGGTTGTCAGTTCAAACGAAGCTTCCTGCTTCAGATTTAGATCACCTTAGAAATGCTTAAAGTAATAAGGAACCATATCTATTAAAACTATATTCATTAAAATAAGGAGACATCTGCATATTTAAATTCATAAAATGACAAAATTCAAAGTTATTTTTTTTCTCTCCTCTGCTGCCTGCTTGTGTTGAAGCTTCATCACATCTCTGGAAATAACACACACAAACACACCCCCACCCACACACCCACACACACTCCTCCCCCCCCCCCCCCCCCCACACACACACACACCCCCCACACCCCCCCCCCCCACACACACACACACACACACCTCCTCCCTGCCCTGCTGTTCCTCACTCCTCTGCTGCCCCCTGCTGGTTCCACTGCAACACTGACCACAAAACTAAACTTGTTCTTACAGCTGTAAAAAAAACTAATAAGGATTCAAGTAAAAGCAACACATTATGAACATAACCTGTTCCATTTGTTCAGTGCTAGGCAACATTAGTTTTAATGGAAAAGTAGACCCATTCATTCTCACTATAACATTTATAGTGAAATCAAACCCATGTTATTCAGCACTTAAAAGCCTCAAAGGTGCCAGACAGTAAATTCTCCACAAAATATTCAAATAAATTAAAGAGAGAAGAGATTGTTACAGTGCATCTCTCCTGTAGAATGTGTGTCTGTGAGATGCCTTGTATGGTCTCCATGGCCCCCCAGCCCCCTGTCATCCAGGCCCCCCAGCCCCCTGTCATCCAGGCCCCCAGCCCTCTGTCATCCAGGCCCCCCAGCCCTCTGTCATCCAGGCCCCCAGCCCTCTGTCATCCAGGCCCCCAGCCCTCTGTCATCCAGGCCCCCCAGCCCTCTGTCATCCAGGCCCCCAGCCCCCTGTCATCCAGGCCCCCAGCCCCCTGTCATCCAGGCCCCCCAGCCCTCTGTCATCCAGGCCCCCAGCCCCCTGTCATCCAGGCCCCCAGCCCCCTGTCATCCAGGCCCCCCAGCCCTCTGTCATCCAGGCCCCCAGCCCTCTGTCATCCAGGCCCCCCAGCCCTCTGTCATCCAGGCCCCCAGCCCCCTGTCATCCAGGCCCCCCAGCCCTCTGTCATCCAGGCCCCCCAGCCCTCTGTCATCCAGGCCCACGTGTGTCTTTACTCTTCATCAGCGTTCTTCAACATCAGGATGGAGTTGTAGATCTTCAAGGCGGGGCCTAGTTTGATGGACAGGATCTTAACGATGTCTGATTGGGTGAGCAGCAGGAAGGCCTCTCCGTCTATCTGCTGCAAAGACACAGACACACCTTCAGTTCCTGTGTGTGTGTGTGTGGGGTGTGTGTGTGTGTGTGTGTGTGTGTGTGTGTGTGTGTGTGTGAGTGTGTGTGTGTGTGTATGTGTGTCAGTAGACCCACCTCTGTTCTGAAGGTAGCAGCATGCTCCTTACAACCTGGGAGCTCCCGGACAAAACTGGCCACCTGTCCGAACACAACAACACATCATTCACATTACATGTTCTTTTCCTGTAACACAAAAGTTACTTTGCAGACTGTGTTGTCAGACTGTGTTGTCAGACTGTGCTGTCAGACTGTGCTGTCAGACTGTATTGTCAGACTGTGCTGTCAGACTGTGTTGTCAGACTGTGTTGTCAGACTGTGCTGTCAGACTGTGTTGTCAGACTGTGCTGTCAGACTGTGCTGTCAGACTGTGTTGTCAGGCTGTGCTGTCAGACTGTATTGTCAGACTGTGCTGTCAGACTGTGTTGTCAGACTGTGCTGTCAGACTGTGTTGTCAGACTGTGCTGTCAGACTGTGTTGTTAGACTGTGCTGTCAAACTGTGTTGTCAGACTGTGTTGTCAGACTGTGTTGTCAGACTGTGCTGTCAGACTGTGTTGTCAGACTGTGCTGTCAGACTGTGCTGTCAGACTGTGTTGTCAGACTGTGCTGTCAGACTGTGTTGTCAGGCTGTGCTGTCAGACTGTATTGTCAGACTGTGTTGTCAGACTGTGCTGTCAGACTGTGTTGTCAGGCTGTGCTGTCAGACTGTGTTGTCAGGCTGTGCTGTCAGACTGTGTTGTCAGACTGTGTTGTCAGACTGTGCTGTCAGACTGTGTTGTCAGACTGTGCTGTCAGACTGTGCTGTCAGACTGTGTTGTCAGGCTGTGCTGTCAGACTGTATTGTCAGACTGTGCTGTCAGACTGTGTTGTCAGACTGTGCTGTCAGACTGTGTTGTCAGACTGTGTTGTCAGACTGTGCTGTCAGACTGAGTTGTTAGACTGTGCTGTCAGACTGTGTTGTCAGACTGTGTTGTCAGGCTGTGTTGTCAGACTGTGTTGTCAGACTGTGCTGTCAGACTGTGCTGTCAGACTGTGTTGTCAGACTGTGCTGTCAGACTGTGTTGTCAGGCTGTGCTGTCAGACTGTATTGTCAGACTGTGCTGTCAGACTGTGTTGTCAGACTGTGTTGTCAGACTGTGCTGTCAGACTGTGTTGTCAGACTGTGTTGTCAGACTGTGCTGTCAGACTGTGTTGTTAGACTGTGCTGTCAAACTGTGTTGTCAGACTGTGTTGTCAGACTGTGTTGTCAGACTGTGCTGTCAGACTGTGTTGTCAGACTGTGCTGTCAGACTGTGCTGTCAGACTGTGCTGTCAGACTGTGCTGTCAGACTGTGTTGTCAGGCTGTGCTGTCAGACTGTGTTGTCAGACTGTGCTGTCAGACTGTGTTGTCAGACTGTGTTGTCAGACTGTGCTGTCAGACTGTGTTGTCAGACTGTGCTGTCAGACTGTGCTGTCAGACTGTGTTGTCAGGCTGTGCTGTCAGACTGTATTGTCAGACTGTGCTGTCAGACTGTGTTGTCAGACTGTGCTGTCAGACTGTGTTGTCAGACTGTGCTGTCAGACTGTGTTGTCAGACTGTGCTGTCAGACTGTGTTGTTAGACTGTGCTGTCAAACTGTGTTGTCAGACTGTGTTGTCAGACTGTGTTGTCAGACTGTGCTGTCAGACTGAGTTGTCAGACTGTGCTGTCAGACTGTGTTGTCAGACTGTGTTGTCAGGCTGTGTTGTCAGACTGTGTTGTCAGACTGTGTTGTCAGACTGTGCTGTCAGACTGTGCTGTCAGACTGTGTTGTCAGACTGTGCTGTCAAACTGTGCTGTCAGACTGTGCTGTCAGACTGTGTTGTCAGGCTGTGCTGTCAGGCTGTGATGTCAGACTGTGTTGTCAGACTGTGCTGTCAGACTGTGTTGTCAGACTGTGCTGTCAGACTGTGTTGTCAGGCTGTGCTGTCAGACTGTGTTGTCAGACTGTGTTGTCAGGCTGTGTTGTCAGGCTGTGTTGTCAGACTGTGTTGTCAGACTGTGTTGTCAGACTGTGCTGTCAGACTGTGCTGTCAAACTGTGCTGTCAGACTGTGCTGTCAGACTGTGCTGTCAGACTGTGTTGTCAGACTGTGCTGTCAGACTGTGCTGTCAAACTGTGCTGTCAAACTGTGCTGTCAGACTGTGCTGTCAGACTGTGTTGTCAGGCTGTGATGTCAGACTGTGTTGTCAGACTGTGTTGTCAGACTGTGTTGTCAGACTGTGCTGTCAGGCTGTGTTGTCAGACTGTGCTGTCAGACTGTGCTGTCAGACTGTGCTGTCAGGCTGTGCTGTCAGGCTGTGTTGTCAGGCTGTGTTGTCAGACTGTGTTGTCAGGCTGTGTTGTCAGACTGTGTTGTCAGACTGTGTTGTCAGGCTGTGTTGTCAGGCTGTGTTGTCAGACTGTGTTGTCAGACTGTGCTGTCAGAATGTGTTGTCAGACTGTGTTGTCAGGCTGTGCTGTCAGACTGTGTTGTCAGACTGTGTTTTCAGGAAGTGATGTCAGACTGTGTTGTCAGACTGTGTTGTCAGACTGTGCTGTCAGACTGTGTTGTCAGGCTGTGTTGTCAGACTGTGCTATCAGACTGTGTTGTCAGACTGTGTTGTCAGGAAGTGATGTCAGACTGTGTTGTCAGACTGTGTTGTCAGGCTGTGCTGTCAGACTGTGTTGTCAGACTGTGTTGTCAGGAAGTGATGTCAGACTGTGTTGTCAGACTGTGTTGTCAGGCTGTGCTGTCAGACTGTGTTGTCAGACTGTGTTGTCAGGAAGTGATGTCAGACTGTGTTGTCAGACTGTGTTGTCAGACTGTGCTGTCAGACTGTGTTGTCAGGCTGTGTTGTCAGACTGTGCTGTCAGACTGTGTTGTCAGACTGTGTTGTCAGGCTGTGCTGTCAGACTGTGTTGTCAGACTGTGTTGTCAGACTGTGTTGTCAGGAAGTGATGTCAGACTGTTGTCAGGAAGTGATGTCAGACTGCTGTCAGGAAGTGATGTCAGACCTCCTCTGCGCTCCAGGCAGCCACTCTCTTGGCAGTGAGCCCCAGCACCTCAGGGAGCAGCTGGCAGTGTTTATCCCAGCACAGCACCACCCTGTGGGGAGAGGAGGAAACACCTGGGGAGAACACAGACTCATGGAGGGCCTGCTGAAGAGACAGAGACCCTGGAGAGGAGAGAGAGAGGAGGAGGAGGGGAGGAAGGGAGGATGGAGGAGAGGAGGAGGGGAGGAGGAGGGGAGGAGAGAGGGGAGGAGGAGGGGAGGAGGAGGGGAGGAGGGAGGAGAGGAGGAGGGGAGGAGGAGGGGAGGAGGAGGGGAGGAGAGGGGAGGAGGAGGGGAGGAGGGGAGGAGGGAGGAGAGGAGGAGGGGAGGAGGGGGGGAGGAGGGGAGGAGGAGGGGAGGGGAGGGAGAGAGACTGTAAGAGTGACAATTTCTCCAGCTGATTTGCAGAAACACTGAACACCCAGGACAGGAAGCTACCTTTTCCTTCTCCGCGCTCCTGCTTCACCAGGTGCAGCTTCAGGTATTTAGGGACCAGACCAGACCTGCTGGGGAACAGAACAACACAGCCAACATCACACCAAGAACACCGCTTCAGATGTTGCCATGACGATGTCTCCTGTCCTAAAGAGCTGTGGCTGAGGACTGGGAGGACCTTTTAGATCGAGGCCCGTTGTGTCCGCTCTCATTGGCTGGGCCTGGTGGTTCTGATTGGCTGCTGCCTACAGGGCGCTCCCCCTCCACAGGAAGTCTCCTAGCAACACAGCACACACGTCGGCATGACACTTTCAGATACATGCACACACGCACACACACACACACACTTTGCTGGTGCTCATGGCATCCAGGTGAACCAGAATCACCTGTTCTGAGGTGAGTCCTCTGCAGCCTCAGGCGGCTCCGGGGTGGAGGGGGTGTGTGTGGGCGTGGTGGGGGTGTGTGTGGGCGTGGTGGGGGTGTGTGTGGGCATGGTGGGGGTGTGTGTCTGGAGGTCTGGTCGTCTCACACGGGGATGAGGTCCGCTGAGGGAGGCTGGTCTCTCTCCACTCAGACGGTCAGGGAGCAGCAGCCCCTCCTTATTCAGGTTCATCTCTGAGTAAGGACAGCTCACCTGCCTGCACATACAACACTGCTGTTACTGACATGTAGCATGTTACTAATATGTAGGGTAATGTTACTGCTGTGTAGCGGGTTACTAACGTGTAGTGTGTTCCGTAGCGCGGCCCCCGTATGTGCCCGACCCCGTTGCATCCTGGGGTAGGACAGCCCTGGCCTGGGAGGACCACCACATCTGTGGAGCCTGGTACACACACACCTCATTACTACACACACACCTCACTACTACACACACACCTCACTACTACACACACACATCTCATTACTACACACACACCTCAATACTACACACACACCTTACTCCACACACACAGTGGGTGTGTATCTCACCGTTGGGGTGTTGCAGTGGGTGACCTGTCTTGTTACACCAGCCCACAGGATGCAGATCAGGACTGTCAGCCTCCACCCAGTACTCATACTCCTGACTCCAGCCATCAAAATGGATCTGTGTGTGTGTGTGTGTGTGTGTGTGTGTGTGTGTGTGTGTGTGTGTGTGTGTGTGTGTGTGTGTGTGTGTGTAGGAGCCAAGGATACAAGCGTGAACTGCTGAGACAAAGCTAAATAATACACCTCCCTCCCTCTCTCCTCCCTCCCTCTCTCCTCCCTCCCTCTCTCTCTCCTCCCTCTCCTCTCCTCCCTCCCTCTCTCTCCTCCCTCCCTCTCTCCTCCCTCTCTCTCTCCTCCCTCCCTCTCTCTCTAATCCCTCTCTCTCTAATCCCTCTCTCTCCTCCCTCTCTCTCTCCTCCCTCTCTCTCTCCTCCCTCCCTCCCTCTCTCTCCTCCCTCTCGCTCTCTCTCTCCTCCCTCTCTCTCCTCCCTCTCTCTCTCCTCCCTCTCACTCTCTCTCTCCTCCCTCTCTCTCTCCTCCCTCCCTCTCTCTCTCTCTCTCTCTCTCAATAAAACACTGTGTACCTTCAGTCGGTGGTCCTCCACCTCGGCGATGGTTGCTACGCGGATGAGCATGGGATTCCTCTTATCCACAGCCTCCAGCCTCATCCCCACCTGGAAACCATGAGGTGGCCTCTGACACACACACAGACACACCATCAAACACACACCATCAGCATCACACACACCCCTAACCCAGGAGGGGCAGGTGTGTGTCAGAGTGAAGCTCACCTGTTTGAAGGCT
>CM059294.1:16477500-16497500 GCA_030340665.1 Neosalanx taihuensis
TCAGTAACAATCTCTAACGTCCCAAATTCTGTCATACGAAACTGAGACATAGTCCTGATTAATCACACACACACTGACACACACACACACACAGACACCTGCACACAGGCACACACACAGACACACACAGTACCTTGATATCACTGCCAGGTAGGGAGGCGATGCCATCTTGCCAGTCCAAGGCACTCATCATGTCGAAGTCTGCCCCAGGGGCAGCAGCATCGCTGGGCAGAGTGTCGGTCATGTCTCCCTGCTCCACTGCTCTCCTGGAACTACAACATCACACACCTGAAGTTGATAAGGTATTTCTTTTTTTTAACCCTTATTATTATCAGTTAAGACACGTCCACCCCTGGTTTAAGATAACTATGGGTTGAGTGTATAATACATGTATATACGTCACAGTGCACTGGTGTGACGGCTTTCACTATTTAGATGAGCTGGAGGGTTTCATAAAGCAGCTAACCCTAATCCAGCTATAAACCCCTAACTATTTGTAAAGCGCTGACGTATGTAATCTCAAGAAGTAAAACTGTAGCTAAATGTTCCCCCTGCAGATACCTAATGTCCACCTTCTAGCAGCGCGTTAAACTGTCCATCAGCCGCATCACCGCCAGAGGGCGCCTGTGAGCTGCTGCTGCTAAATCCACCATCACTTCACATTCCAGACTAAACTATCTATATTTTAGTTTTACAGGTTTAATAACACAAACATATCAACAGAGATGTATCCATAACCAGTCACACTATTATATACTGTTGTCAAACTACGGCAAGGCTGTGTCAGATACTAGTTACAGTAACAAGTTCGTCTTTTCCTTGTTTTAACGATATCTAAAAAAAATGATAGTTTGCACCAATACAGACTGTTTATATTGAATATAAAATATCCGTTTAAATGAAAAACCTATGTAATTGACAAAATGATCGTCGTTAAAGACATTTTGATCAAAATAACATCACGATATAACGTTTTTGTCTCGACGCGTGTTCATCTCTCTTTTTAGAATAAAATGGCAGTTGAAGTAACTGTTTTACATCTTAACAAAGTTAACTAAAGTCTGATCTATCTTGTTGATTCACGTTTCCAAGTTAAAACCTGGATTTTATTCTTCCCATAAATAAAGTGTCAGTAAGATAAGAGCGCCCATGATGAGTCTGATACAAGATGGCGGAGCAGAGAAAGAAACATGATTAAACTGGAGAAATACTGAAGTTCAGTTTGAATAAGTGATTAAGTGTGATGAAGATGAAACTAAACACTCTGATTCACTCTGATTCAAACTCTGTCTGTTTTTACTCATCAGAGATGTTTTCTTTACTTTCCCCTTGTCACGGAATGTCATCACAGTCCCGTCAGTACAGCAGCTATGCTATGCTAACGTGCTAACAGCTAACATGCTACATCAGTGCAGTGAATAGAGGGGCTATGCTAACATGCTAACAGCTAACATGCTACATCAGACCAGTCAGTAGAGGGGCTATGCTAACAGCTAACATGCTACATCAGTGCAGTCAGTAGAGGGGCTGTGCTAACATGCTAACAGCGACATGCTAACATGCTAGCCGCTCTAGCTAGCTTCTCCCATAGCATTGATGATCGCTTGATGTGCCGAGTTAAGGACAATCTGTAATAAATAAGTTTCCTGGTATTTTACGGGAAAAAATCTTTTTAACAGACTTCAGGTTAGTTAACATCAGATCCTCCATCTTCACCAGTCTAATGTTTCTTACACCTTAATACAGATTTGCTGCTTTATTTCTTCAATAGAAACTTGACTTACCAGTTTATCTGTACCGTTCCAAATCACAGTTAGACTAAATAAAATCCCCCCTTTCAAACAAACTGTACTATATCAGTTTTCTATTGATTATTAAAAGTGTGCAGTTATATTGCTGTAAATAGTAAGACTCATAATAAGACTCATAATAAGACTCACCTCGTCTGTTTAACTCTGCTGCTCGGTGTTACAGTGCGCATGCGCGCAGTGAGCGCAGTCTGCCAACTTTGGACCTTCAGAAACTTCTGCAACTATCAGAACATCATGAGGAAGGTTCAGAGGAGCTGATCATCATGTATGATGCTCTCTGATGGCTGAAGTGTCTAATGTCTGAAGGTCTCTGATGGCTGAAGGTCTGCAGATCCTCTCGAGCCTCCTGAGTCACGAGCGGACTGTCAGCTCTCCTCGCGCGCTATTTCCATTGTGATCAGATTATAGGAGGTTACATTATGTCTTCATGTCTGCTCTACCCATCAACTAAAGATGCTATAAACATTACAGGATTTCAAAATGCCACGTTCAGAAGGTTCTAGGACAGATTAAATCAACGCGCGACAAGCCTGAATCCCAAGATGCTTAAAGCTGAACTTTAGTCTTAATGCAGCGGTACAGATAGACTGTATAGACTGTATAGACTGTACAGACTGAACTGAAGCTGTTCGGTCTCTGGTCCATGTGGCTTCTATACATGATGTTTTACCAGCATAAAGGAAACTCGTAGCTTATTTACCCGCAGATCGAGCACAGACACTGTTTATGTCGAGGACCAGCACCCCTCTCTCTGAAAACAGAAACATATATGATCACACACATGTTGGAGAAACATGTTTACAATCTAGTTATTATACTATTACACTGTATTAATAATATGTGAAGGATGTCGCCTTTAAATACTCCAGCTGTGCTTCCTGACATCACCGCTAGGTGACAGTCGAACCTCGGCTGATCAGGATAATATCCAGATCTACATTAATTACAAAAAACCATCAGATCAAACCATGATATGGCATTCAAAGGCAAAGTGGCTGATTCAAGGGTAAGACAGTAAAGACAGTAAAGACAGTAAAGACAGTAAAGGCAGTAAAGGAGATAAGTCTAGGAAGAACAGCTTCACGAGCTCGCGAGATTATTCGTAGCTGCAATGTTATTGATAACAAACTAAACGGCTCCAAAGCGGAATCGTTCTCAGAAGACGTCGAGATTCAGAGGAGGAAAGAGAGAAATGCGTGTCTGTTGTTACTGCTGTCGTGTTTATGGCCATATCGAGTTAAATGCAACAGATGAAACTAGACTGCGGAATTAGAAAATGAACAGTTCTTAACGTCGAGCGCAGGGCAGAACCTAAGATGCTTGTTAAGTAACTCCTAATAATGTGTCTAAGGACCATATATTTACATTAACGTGTATTGATTTAGTCATATATGTATTGATGTTCTGGATGTCCCCCTCTCTCCAGACTGTGCTCGTGCATCTCCTCCTCTGCCTGCTCATCTTCTACTCTCTCTATTACATGATCGCGAGCGTCTGTTTCGGTGCCTTCAGGTGAGCCTCCAGGCTCGTGCACTTCAGTAACACCTTCCTGCTTTAGTGTGACGCGGTCATTTCTCTGAAATAATGTGATTATATTTTGATTATACGGTTTATATTTGGAAATGTTCTTGTATTTGAAGGTTGGATCATTTTGATGGATTGATTCCGTTTGATTTCAAGACAGAACCCACTGACTCTAACTCTAAATATTTGGGTGAGCACACGCACACACACACACACACACACACACACACACACACACACACACACACACACACACACACACATACACACACACACACACACACATACACACACACACACACACACTGTAATACCCATGTTAAAACAAAATAATATACAGACAGTGGCCTCCCCCTTTACCATTGCATGTTTGTGTGTGTGTGTGTGTGTGTGTGTGTGTGTGTGTGTGTGTGTGGCAGTGAACCTGCTGTCTATGGAACTGACATACTTCTGTAGTGGTTTGCTGTTTGCTGCAGTAGTGAGGACCTGGGTCTGGGACTACGCCCTCACTGTCACTCTGCTGCACGTAGTGCTCACCAGCCTGGGTGAGACGCACACACACACACCACATACACAGCACACACACACACAGCATGCACACGCACACAAGTACACACACACACAGCACACGTACACACATATTCTCTGTAAGTGTCTCTCAGAAGTTCATCCCGGTCTCTTGCAGTGATGCTGGAGTTCCCCTTGGTGTGGCAGTGGTGGTTGGCCTTAGGTAAGCCATAGTTTAGTTTCTCCCTGTGTAGTACAGTACAGTACAATGTAGTACAGTACAGTACATTGCAGTACAATGTAGTACAGTGCAGTACAGTACAGTACAATGTAGTACAGTTCATTGCAGTACAATGTAGTACAGTGCAGTACAGTGCAGTACAGTACAATACAATGTAGTACAGTACAGTACAATACAATGTAGTACAGTGCAGTACAATACAATATAGTACAGTGCAGTGTACAGTACAGTGTGTTTATTTGTTTCTATTGAAGGCAGCAGCTTGTTCTTGATGATCTGCAACGGCCAGCTCATCGCTTACTTTGCCTGCCAGGGTGACCAGAGTTACCCCACCTTCAACAGCTACTGACACCAGTGACCCCACCTTCAACAGCTACTGACACCAGTTATGATGTCTTGTGTTTATCTGTCTTATTTGTCATGTTAATGTTCTGTCCTTTTCTACTATAAATTTCACACATTTTCTCAGAATGTTATATATCAAATGCAAGGGACAGGAAAGAATGTTAAATATTAAATTTTATTACAAAATGTTTATAATATACAGACATTAAATATCTATGCTAACATTGGTGACTGTCATAGTTCAGTCTTGTGAGACACATTCATCATGTGACGTAAACTCCTGAACTTATTAGCAACATTAGTCTGGCCAAGTTACAACAAGTTATAACAAGTTACACTTTATGAAAATACTCTTTAATTCAAAGCATCTAACATCATTCATCCCAAAGGATATTCAAGTTGACTCAGATTTTCCACTGATGAGCAGTGATCTGAGTTCATGAGTCCCAAGTCCAGCTGAATGAGGTGTGTTGGTTGTGTGTGTGCGTGTGTGTGTGTGTGTGTGTGTGTGTGGGGGGGGGGGGGGGGGGGCAGGTTGTTGACTTCCCTGTCCCCCAAACATCAGTAAGCCTGGTGCTCTGTCACCCCCCCTGTCCCAGAGGGCTCTGTGAGGCTTTATGAGGCTGTGTGAGGCTGTGTGAGGCTCTGTGAGGCTCTGTGAGGCTTTGTGAGGCTGTGTGAGGCTATCTGAGGCTGTGGAAGGCTGTGTGAGGCTGTCTGAGGCTGTGGAAGGCTGTGTGAGGCTGTCTGAGGCTGTGTGAGGCTCTGTGAGGCTATCTGAGGCTGTGTGAGGCCCTGTGAGGCTGTGTGAGGCTGTGAGAGGCTGTGTGAGGCACCAGTGTCTCCCAGAGGCTGTAGGAAGTATTGGTGAACAGGTGTCGTCAGAGTTAAGGGACAGAGTCGGAGGTGTGGAGCTCTGGAGGAGGCATGTATGAGAACCCTGAGAAGGCCTGGTTAACTCTGCCCTGCTGAGCCCAGTCAGGCAGACTTAGAGAGGCTGGCACAGGCATGGCTGTGAACTGCCTGTCAAAGTACTGCACATCGCACGGTCCAGTCTGGCAGGGAAACACAGAAACATAATGACAGGAAGTTCTGTGTTTGTGTGGAAACATCATCTCCAGGCCTGCTGGGTAACATGCAGGTGTGTGTTTAAGATCAGGCTCACCACTTTAGGGATGAATGGAGGTCTGACCTTCCTGGCCACAAGGTCGTCCCAATTGATGGACTTAAAGAAAGTCTGTCTCTGCAACTCTTCCTGCAGATACAAACACACATCAGTCACATGGTCTAAATCAGGGCTGCTTACACTGTCTCAGCATGTGATCTACTTATAAAATGACCAAGTGACAAAAATCTACCCGCTACAAAAATGCAAACAAATGATAGTTTTGTTGCACTTAGCACCTATTTTTGTGCGAGGTGACATACAGGGCAGAGAGTTCGATTTTTTTAAATGTAATGTGATTTACCAATAGTACATTTGCGATCGACTGGTAGATCGCAACCAACGTATTGAGCACCCCTGGTCTAAATGATTTTGATTAGCAGTGTGTGTGTGTGCATGTGTGTGTATGTCTATTGGAAACTTACTAGATCATTGCTCCCCCCCAAGCGTTTGGTGCAGTCCCTTTCCAGTAGTCCCTGTAACAGGGAATTGGCAGACTCGGACACACCACTTTTGAGGCGCAGGGGTGCGTGAAGGATGTTTCTAAACATCACAGCCTTACTGCGGCTATAGAAGGGAGGCTGAAACACAGCGACACACAGGAGAGGGATTAAAATCCATCACAACACAAGGGATGTGCTCTAAACACATCAGGGATGTGTCTGTACATCAGGGATGTGTCTCTAAACACAGCAGGGATGTGTCTCTGTACATCAGGGATGTGTCTCTGTACAGCAGGGATGTGTCTCTGTACAGCAGGGATGTGTCTCTAAACACAGCAGGGATGTGTCTCTAAACACATCAGGGATGTGTCTCTGTACAGCAGGGATGTGTCTCTGTACAGCAGGGATGTGTCTCTAAACACATCAGGGATGTGTCTCTAAACACATCAGGGATGTGTCTCTAAACACAGCAGGGATGTGTCTCTGTACAGCAGGGATGTGTCTCTAAACACATCAGGGATGTGTCTCTAAACACATCAGGGATGTGTCTCTAAACACAGCAGGGATGTGTCTCTAAACACATCAGGGATGTGTCTCTGTACAGCAGGGATGTGTCTCTAAACACATCAGGGATGTGTCTCTAAACACAGCAGGGATGTGTCTCTGTACAGCAGGGATGTGTCTCTTTATACTCACCAGGCTGTAGAGCATCTCGTACAGCACACAGCCCAGACCCCACCAATCCACAGCCCTGCTGTAGGGGTGGCCCAGCAGCACCTCTGGAGCCAGGTACTCTGGGGTCCCACAGAAGGTCTGCATGGTGCCGCCCAGCGCCACGCCCTCCTTACACAGACCAAAATCGGTCAGGACCACATGACCTGCAGCGTCCAATAGGATGTTCTCTGGCTTCAGGTCTCTGAGAGAGGAGGGAGAGAAGGAAGGGGGGACATGAAGGCAGGGACTGTGAGTTAGTGGCCTGGTGCCATTTGAATGTGTGTTAGTTTGTACATGTGTGTCTGTGTGTGTGCTGCATGTGTGTGTGTGTGTACCTGTAGACTATGTTCAGGGAGTGCAGGTAGCCCAGAGCTGCAGCCATCTCAGCAGCGTAGAACATGGCTCTGTTCTCTGTGAATGAACCTTCCTTCTGGAGGTGGTAGAACAGCTGCAGGAACACAACACCCTTAGGGTCTACCTCACAACACACACAACACACACACCACAACACACACCTCATCCACTGTGTGGCTTCGTCCTGGTAACTAGTCGGCACCACACCCACCTCTCCTCCGTTGATGAAGTCCAGAACGAAGTAGAGTGTGTTTGAGGTCTGGAAGGAGAAGTGAAGCCCCACCAAGAAAGGATGCTGGAGACCTTTCAGTAACACACTCCTCTCCACCATCACATGCCTCTGCTGCACACACACACACACACACACAGGTGAAGGGTTAGAGAGAGGTATGCAGAGAGAGATAGAGTGTGACAGACACAGCCGATGGATGTTGAACTGATGGATGTTGAACTGATGGATGTTGAACTGATGGATGTTGAGCTGATGGATGTTGAACTTTTGGATGTGTACATGTACATGGATGTTTGACTGTTGGATGGTGAACTGGTGGGTGTTGAACTGATGGATGGGTGTTGCTAGGTGGATTCTTACCTCTCTCCTCTTGAGAATCGCGTCTTTCTGAAGAACTTTTACTGCGTAATATTCTTTGCTGTTTCTGTGTCTTGCTAGCAGAACCTGGAACAGGGAGAAATTATCATCCACTAAAAATCCCTCTGTCTAAACTGCACACACACACACCCACACACACACACAGACGGCAACCATAAATAATACAAAAGCAAGCTCACACACCTTTCCAAAACTTCCTTTGCCAATGACTTTCAAATATTCAAAATCTGAGGGCTTCACCCTGGTGAGACAGGAAACAGCCGACATTAGAGACGTGTTGGCATGACAACAGCAGGGTCAAGCAGAACCCGGCTCAGGGTCACTGAACATCAGCAACTGAACATCAGCAACTGAACATCAGCAACTGAACATCAGCAACTTACAGAGCGTCATCACAGTCTAGGGAAGTCTGTAGACCCTGAAACAGAGACAGAGGACAGTTTAGAGAACGCTTTACTTCATCTGTCTTCAGTCTATAAACTAACTGGAGTCAGGTGGCTGAGCGGTGAGGGTGTCAGGCTAAGAATCAGAAGGTTGCAGGTTTGAATCCCGGCCATGCCAACACAACGTTGTGTCCTTGGTCAAGGCACTTCACCCTACTTGCCTCAGGGGGGAATGTCCCTGTACTTAAGTCACTCTGTATAAGAGCATCTGCTAAATGAATCCTTGTAAAATGTGAACTCACCATCTCTTCCCCGTCTCTGTCCTCTGTCCCACTGCCCTCCTGTAGAGGGATCCTCTGGGTGTCCAGCCTGGAACAAGGTTAGGTTTCACTGTGTTTGTGTTCAGGCTGTTGACTCAAGAACTTTTTTCACATGAACATCACATGAACATACTCACTGTTGGCAGAGTTGATGACTGGACACCAGCTTGTGTAAGAAGCCAGTAATGCCTGCTTTCTTACTTTTGATCACATCTGAAATGAAGGGGGGATCTGTTACATAACAGCTGTGTTCTAACATTTATACACCTGTCATTTCTGCTCTTAGATAGTGCCTTCTGCAGGACATGCTAAATAACCGACTGCCAACTAATTCATTTTAATTAACTGACTCATTTGGGGTTAATCTTGAATTCGTTGGCTAGCCTGGGCTATTACAACAAAAAAAGATTCGCTGAGAAGTTCAAAACATGGACTTACCGGTGAAAAGTGACACAATTCCTCTCATTTTGGAATAAGACATCCGGCGCTGTTTCTCTTTAACCGCCATTAAGAGAAGATAAGTCCAGAAAGTGAAGCCAGACAGTCGGTCAGTTGGACACTGACAGCGCGCGCTTGACTCACTCGCTATAAAAACCCCGGTGCTCGCTCGTCAGATGTGACGTAACTGATCCAAAGCAGGTTGTTACCGGTTCATTACCCGCGTGAGGTCACTCGGATAAATCAACACCAACTGAATCCTTTGGGCTCGAGCGCCTCGTATTGATGATCATAATAGAACCATTATGAAACATTCCGAGAATGTCTGCTTGGGTGTGTGTGTGCGTGTGTGTGTGTGTGTGTGTGTGTGTGTGTGTGTGTGTGTGTGTGTGTGCGTGCTTGTACGCAAAAAGGATTATAATTATTTTAACTTTTTTTTGCAAAAATTGGGAAAACATCGAAGTGGGTTCGACTACAAGACCATTTTGACCATTTGTGCGTGCGCGCGTGCGTGTGTGAGGGAGAGGGGTTAGGAGAGAGGAACATGGGTGTTATCTAAATATAGGCCCTCCAGTTCCTCTAAAAGGCATTGAGTGGTAAACGGAACAGACAGCAAAATCAATGAACGATAGTTTCCACTGGAACATCTGTGTGACAGTAAAGATTGGCCACAGAGGGCAGCTCAGCACAGCCACAGCACTCAGCCTCAGGGCAGCACAGCCACAGCACTCAGCCTTAGAGGGCAGCAGAGCCACAGCACTCAGCCTTAGAGGGCAGCAGAGCCACAGCACTCTGACTCAGATGGCAGCTCAGCATAGCCACAGCACTCAGCCTCAGAGGGCAGCACAGCCACAGCACTCAGCCTCAGAGGGCAGCAGAGCCACAGCAGTCAGACTCAGGGCAGCACAGCACACAGCCTCAGAGGGCAGCTCAGCACAGCCACAGCACTCAGACAGGGGGCAGCTCAGCACAGCCACAGCACTAAGACTCAGAGGGCAGCACAGCCACAGCACTCAGACAGAGGGCAGCTCAGCAGAGCACCACAGCAGCAACAGAGATCCACACAGCATGTAGGCTGGCACAGCCAGTGACCTTCAAGTCCATAATGCTTTCTAGGACATCACTGTTTGTATGATCCACTTCTCTATGTACTCAGTTCCATCTGTCCATCACCCAGTTTCAGTTTCAGATTCAGAATACTTTATTAATCCCCAAGTTGGAGTCAGTTTGGAGATTTCTCTGTTCACATGTTACGCATGCTTGTGTTTCAGAGTGGACAACACTGTTGACAAACATTCTAACATTACTGTGGAACTGGAGAGTAGCCAAGGTATTCTGGTCCTAAAGGGTCTGGCTAAAGGACACCAACACACACACACACACTGACACACACACACACCAGATAAATAGAACTGAGTAAGGTTAGTGGGTCGGGGTTAGGGTCCGGGTTCATCTATAACCTTGATGAACAGGAAGATCATGACTAGAGGAATCTAATACATATTTGTTGTTTATGTGTGTTGGCTTAACCATCCTTCATTTTCCATCCTTCCCTCTCTCCTTCTCTACCTTGCTTTCTTCTCCTCTCCTCCTTCCTTACTGTCTTTCCTCGTCCCTCCCTCTCTTCTTCTCTCTCCTCCCTCTCCTCTCCCCTTTCTTCCCTCTTCCTCTCTCTCCTTCTTTCCCCTCTCCACCCTCTCTCTCTTTCTCTCCTTCTTTCCCCCTCTCCCCCTTCTTTCTCTCCTCTCCTCTCTCTCTCTCTCTCTCTCTCTCTCTCTCTCTCTGACTCCCCTCTCATGCTCTCTATATTGGGAACAGTACAGTTCAAGGAACAGTCAGTTCAGTGGGGTCTCTGTTACAGCGTCAGAAAGCAGATCCTCCCAGACTGCTAGAGTTGTGTTTCCTTGCAGGAAGAGAGGGACAGGGGGGGGGGGGGGGGGTGTCCTGTGTGCACATGGCCAGGAGGGCACTGCATAACCGGTGTTGACTGGTGTTGGTGACCAGACCAGACCCCCCCCCCTGCCAGTCTAGACCTGGTCTGATACTGTATATTCTGCTGTACATTCTGCACATTCTGTACAAAAACTGAAAATCATGTACATTCTAATATAATACTGTATATTATACAAGACCATTACTGTATAATTGTAAATGTATAGCTTCTGTACATAATCATTATGCTCCCTGGGAGGATTCACCTCACCCACCATTTTTTTTACTTATTGTTATTGACCCCACCCCCTACCCCTGTGTACACTTTCTAATCTTTTACCTCACACCCTTACCCTTGTGTGCTTTGCGAGACTGTGTGCCGTTAATACAAAGGAGTTTCCCTCGGGATCAATAAAGTAATCTGAATCTGAATCTGAATCTGAATTTGCTGTCATACTTCCACCCTCCAGCACACAGCTGAACCCTGCCTCTCTCCTAGCTGAACCCTGCCTCTCTCTCTCCTAGCTGAACCCTGCCTCTCTCCTAGCTGAACCCTGCCTCTCTCCTAGCTGAACCCTGCCTCTCTCTCTCCTAGCTGAACCCTGCCTCTCTCCTAGCTGAACCCTGCCTCTCTCCTAGCTGAACCCTGCCTCTCTCTCTCCTAGCTGAACCCTGCCTCTCTCCTAGCTGAACCCTGCCTCTCTCCTAGCTGAACCCTGCCTCTCTCTCTCCTAGCTGAACCCTGCCTCTCTCCTAGCTGAACCCTGCCTCTCTCCTAGCTGAACGCTGCCTCTCTCTCCCAGCTGAACCCTGCCTCTCTCCTAGCTGAACCCTGCCTCTCTCCTAGCTGAACGCTGCCTCTCTCTCTCCTAGCTGTACCTTGCCTCTCTCTCCCAAACAGCCTGAACCATGCCTCTCTCTCTCTCTCTCCTAGCTGAACCCCCCCCCCCCTCTCTCTCTCTCTCTCTCTCTCTCTCTCTCTCTCTCTCTCTCTCTCTCTCTCTCTCTCTCTCTCTCTCTCCTAGCTGAACCCTGCCTCTCTCTCCTAGCTGAACCCTGCCTCTCTCTCTCTCTAAACAGCCTTCAATCTTTATATTCCACACTCATCCTTTACATGAACTGGACTCTTCCTTCAAAATATCCTGATGTTCTGACAATGCAAAGCAGAACTGATTTAAGGTTTTTCACTGTTATTGTCTTATATTTAGCAGCTGCTGAACTAACACTTGCTATAATGTACTGGAAATGCAACTCAATGAAGAATTATAGGTAAAAGTATAAAGTATTATAGGTAAAAGTAAAAAATATGACATCTAAATATAACAGGACGTATCAGTGATAAGCATAACATCGTTTATTCAAACCTCTCTCATATTGATAATACACATTTATCGATTCTATAACAGACTGAATCTTTACAAGATGATTCTGATTCAGTTTCCCCCCCAGATTCAGACTGAATCTTTACAAGATGATTCTGATTCAGTTTCACTGAAACTCCTGTGGACCGCAGCTCGTGCAGACCCGGCCGCGCGCTGCAGCCAAGGGTGCGCAGAGGGGCGGGGCCTGGTGAGATCAGAGCGGCTCAGAAGGGGCGGGGCCTGGTGAGATCAGAGCGGCTCAGAAGGGGCGGGGCCTGGTGAGATCAGAAGGGGCGGGGCCTGGTGAGATCAGAGCGGCTCAGAAGGGGCGCGGCCTGGTGAGATCAGAAGGGGCGGGGCCTGGTGAGATCAGAAGGGGCGCGGCCTGGTGAGATCAGAGCGGCTCACATGAGAAACCTTTTCCGGATATTTACCTTTACCTGCCCGAGACGCGCCCTGACCCGGGACCTTGTTACTCCAGCGGCTGTTCTCATGGAAATGTCCCAAGTCTGAAAGCTGGAGGACGGAGGGATTTCATCTGGACACCCATGATCTGATGTTTCTACCAGGACTAACAGTTGGTAACTCTCTAACTGAACTGGGGGGGAAAGTTTGCGGTGTAACTAATACGTTGACAAATGGTGTCGAGATCATTGAAATAGTTCAAAGTACACGTCATTTCAGAGTTCACGACAAACATCTGTCAGATTTGTTTGCAACAATAGCTTGTGTATGGAAGACCTTGGTATAGTCCTGCCTGAACACCTGAGCAGTGAAGTCACTTACTGTGTATGAAGGGACTCTCTTGGTTATGTAAAGCATGTGATCTTTCACAGAATGTGCTGAGAGCCTTCGGCCATTTCTAAGGACTCATTATGGGATGTGTGTGTTGAGAGAGAGCTGCTGTAGGGGCCAGTAAGCAGGGTAAGAGAGTCCAAACATTAACCTGACTGGGGGAATAACTTAGATCTGTACTGCTGCCTGCCTGCCTGACTGAGCACTGGAGGACTGCTGGCAAAGAATTAATGAGTCAACTGTCGACAGTGTGTGTGTGTTTGTGTGAGCATGTGTGTGTGTGTGTGTGTGTGTGTGTGTGCATTTAAATGAGTGTGTGGGGGTAGGGGTTGATCGTTGTTATCAGGTACAGTTGTGTTTTTATCCCTGTGAATGGGCGGAGCTTACTCAGAGAATGTTTAACATTCTTATCATTCATTTGTCTGCACAGAGCAGTGAGACAGAGGGAGAGGAGGAGGAGGAGAGAGAGGACGAGAGAGGGAGAGGAGGTGGAGGAGGGAGAGGAGGAGGAGGAGAGAGAAGGTGGAGGAGGAGAGAGAGGAGGAGAGAGAAGGTGGAGGAGAGAGAGGAGGTGGAGGAGGAAGAGAGGAGGAGAGAAAGAGAGAGGAGGAGAGAAAGAGACTGAGAGGCGACATGTTGAGACTCACACCAGATAATAATGGATTACACACACACACACACACACACACACACAGCATGACTCACATCTACAACATAAACATAAACATACTTGGAAGTGTTGTCCTTCAGAGAGGGCTGTATAGACAGAACACAGTATAGTTTTCTGTTGTTCATCTGTGTGTGTGTGTGTGTCCCTCAGGTGTCTGGCCCTGATGAGCTGAGGGTTGTGTGTTTAAGGAAGGCAGAGTTGCCGTGGTAACAGACATGCCCAAACCTGACCTGCTGTGTCTGGTCCAGCTGCTGGATGGCTCCATTCAGACCTTCAGAGTCAGCGTGAGTAGAATTCTCTTACTCTCTAACACACACCCCTCTCTCCTCCCCTCTCTCCCCCCCTCTCCTCTCTCTCTCCCCCCCTCTCTCTCCTCCTCTCTCTTCCCCTCTCTCTCCTCTTCCTCCCCCCTCTCTCTCCTCCTTTCCCTCCCTCCTCTCTCTCCCTCTCTCCTCCTCTCTCCCCCCTCTCTCCTCCTCCTCCTCTCCCCTCTCCCTCTCCTCTCTCCTCCTCCTCCTCTCCCCTTCTCTCTTCCCCTCTCTCCCCCCTCTCTCCTCCCCTCTCTCCTCCCCTCTCTCCCCCCTCTCCTCTCTCTCTCCCCCCTCTCTCTCCTCCTCTCTCTTCCCCTCTCTCTCCTCTTCCTCCCCCCTCTCTCTCCCTCTCTCTCCTCCTTTCCCTCCCTCCTCTCTCTCCCTCTCTCCTCCTCTCTCCCCCCTCTCTCCTCCTCCTCCTCTCCCCTCTCCCTCTCCTCTCTCCTCCTCCTCCTCTCCCCTCTCTCTCTCCCCTTCTCTCTCCCCCTCTCTCCCCCCTCTCCTCTCTCTCTCCCCCCCTCTCTCCTCCTCTCTCTTCCCCTCTCTCTCCTCTTCTTCCCCCCCTCTCTCTCCCTCTCTCTCCTCCTTTCCCTCCCTCCTCTCTCTCCCTCTCTCCTCCTCTCTCCCCCCTCTCTCCTCCTCCTCCTCTCCCCTCTCCCTCTCCTCTCTCCTCCTCCTCCTCTCCCCTCTCTCTCTCCCCTTCTCTCTTCCCCTCTCTCCCCCCTCTCTCCTCCCCTCTCTCCCCCCTCTCCTCTCTCTCTCCCCCCTCTCTCTCCTCCTCTCTCTTCCCCTCTCCTCTTCCTCCCCCCTCTCTCTCCCTCTCTCTCCTCCTTTCCCTCCCTCCTCTCTCTCCCTCTCTCCTCCTCTCTCCCCCCTCTCTCCTCCTCCTCCTCTCCCCTCTCCCTCTCCTCTCTCCTCCTCCTCCTCTCCCCTCTCTCTCTCCCCTTCTCTCTTCCCCTCTCTCCCCCCTCTCTCCCCCCTCTCCTCTCTCTCTCCCCCCTCTCTCTCCTCCTCTCTCCTCCTTTCCCTCCCTCCTCTCTCTCCCTCTCTCCTCCTCTCTCCCCCCTCTCTCCTCCTCCTCCTCTCCCCTCTCCCTCTCCTCTCTCCTCCTCCTCCTCTCCCCTTCTCTCTTCCCCTCTCTCCCCCCTCTCCTCCCCTCTCTCCCCCCTCTCCTCTCTCTCTCCCCCCTCTCTCTCCTCCTCTCTCTTCCCCTCTCTCTCCTCTTCTTCCCCCCCTCTCTCTCCCTCTCTCTCCTCCTTTCCCTCCCTCCTCTCTCCTCCTCTCTCCCCCCTCTCTCCTCCTCCTCTCCTCCTCCTCTCTCTCCTCCTCTCCCTCCCCCTCTCCCTCCCCCTCTCCAGTCCAGCCAGGGGCAGATCTGGTGTTGTTCCCAGGAACAGGATGTGCAGGAAGGTTCTGTGTTCAGGTTACTAACTAATGCTCCTCTCTGGTTCACCACTGTGACCGCAGCTTGAAGGACACGCCAACTACAGATCTACATGAAGCACGTCTGCTGCTGTGACACGCTACATACAGATGTTGTGGGTGTGATGTGTGTGTGTGATGTGTGGGGTGCGTGTGTGATGTGCGTGTGATGTGGTTGATATCTGTGATGTGGCTCAGTGGTTAGGGAGTCAGACTAGTAACCAGAAGGTCGCCAGTTCGATTCCTGGCTGAAGCAACATGATGTTGTGTCTTTGGGCAAGGCACTTCACCCTACTTGCCTGAGGGGGAATGTCCCTGTATTTACTGTAAGTTGCTCTGAATAAGAGCATCTGAAAAATGACTTAATGTAAATGTGTGTGTGTGATATGTGATATGTGTCTCAGAAGCAGGATTCAGGAGTGTGTGTGTGTGTGTGTGTGTCTCAGAAGCAGGATTCAGGAGTGTGTGTGTGTGTGTCTCAGAAGCAGGATTCAGGAGTGTGTGTGTGTGTGTGTCTCAGAAGCAGGATTCAGGAGTGTGTGTGTGTGTGTGTCTCAGAAGCAGGATTCAGGAGTGTGTGTGTGTCTCAGAAGCAGGATTCAGGAGTGTGTGTGTGTGTCTCAGAAGCAGGATTCAGGAGTGTGTGTGTGTCTCAGAAGCAGGATTCAGGAGTGTGTGTGTGTGTCTCAGAAGCAGGATTCAGGAGTGTGTGTGTGTGTGTCTCAGAAGCAGGATTCAGGAGTGTGTGTGTGTGTCTCAGAAGCAGGATTCAGGAGTGTGTGTGAGTGTCTCAGAAGCAGGATTCAGGAGTGTGTGTGTGTGTGTGTCTCAGAAGCAGGATTCAGGAGTGTGTGTGTGTGTGTGTCTCAGAAGCAGGATTCAGGAGTGTGTGTGTGTGTGTGTCTCAGAAGCAGGATTCAGGAGTGTGTGTGTGTGTCTCAGAAGCAGGATTCAGGAGTGTGTGTGTGTGTCTCAAAAGCAGGATTCAGGAGTGTGTGTGTGTGTGTGTGTGTGTCTCAGAAGCAGGATTCAGGAGTGTGTGTGTGTGTCTCAGAAGCAGGATTCAGGAGTGTGTGTGTGTGTGTGTGTGTCTCAGAAGCAGGATTCAGGAGTGTGTGTGTGTGTTTGTCCCAGAAGCAGGATTCAGGAGTGTGTGTGTGTGTGTCTCAGAAGCAGGATTCAGGAGTGTGTGTGTGTGTCTCAAAAGCAGGATTCAGGAGTGTGTGTGTGTGTTTGTCTCAGAAGCAGGATTCAGGAGTGTGTGTGTGTGTGTGTCTCAGAAGCAGGATTCAGGAGTGTGTGTGTGTGTGTCTCAGAAGCAGGATTCAGGAGTGTGTGTGTGTGTGTGTCTCAGAAGCAGGATTCAGGAGTGGTCCTCATGGATGTTGTGTTTGAGTACTTGGCTCTCCTGGACCGACAGCTCTTCTGCCTGCAGCTCAGAGAGACCAGCGCTGCTGTCGCTGGCAACACACACTCTCCTGTGAGTAAGGAACATGGACACACACACACACACACACACAGTGTGATAAGGCCATAACTAGATGCTGTATGTTGTGTACCTTCCCCTGTGCTGTGACAGTGAGTGTGTGGAGGTGTGTGTCGAGGTGTGTTGAGGTGTGTGGAGGTGTGTCGAGGTGTGTGGAGGTGTGTGGAGGTGTGTTGAGGTGTGTGGAGGTGTGATGGTGTCTTGTGTTTCAGAGGTGGCTGGAACCTGACAAACCCCTGAAGAAACAGCTGAAAGGTGAGCAGACAGAACAGAAGCCCTCAGAGCAGAAGCCCTCAGAGCAGAAGCCCTCAGAGCTGAAGCCCTCAGAGCAGAAGCCCTCAGAGCTGAAGCCCTCAGAGCAGAAGCCCTCAGAGCTGAAGCTCTCAGAGTTGAAGCTCTCAGAACAGAAGCCCTCGGAGCTGAAGCCCTCAGAGCAGAAGCCCTCAGAGTTGAAGCCCTCAGAGTTGAAGCCCTCAGAGCAGAAGCCCTCAGAGCAGAAGCCCTCAGAGCTGAAGCTCTCAGAACAGAAGCCCTCAGAGCAGAAGCCCTCAGAGCAGAAGCCCTCAGAGTTGAAGCCCTCAGAGCAGAAGCCCTCAGAGTTGAAGCCCTCAGAGCAGAAGCCCTCAGAGCAGAAGCCCTCAGAGCTGAAGCCCTCAGAGTTGAAGCTCTCAGAACAGAAGCCCTCGGAGCTGAAGCCCTCAGAGTTGAAGCCCTCAGAGCAGAAGCCCTCAGAGCAGAAGCCCTCAGAGCTGAAGCCCTCAGAGCTGAAGCCCTCAGAGTTGAAGCCCTCAGAGTTGAAGCCCTCAGAGCTGAAGCTCTCAGAACAGAAGCCTTCAGAGCTGAAGCCCTCAGAGCTGAAGCCCTCAGAGTTGAAGCCCTCGGAGCTGAAGCCCTCAGAGTTGAAGCCCTCGGAGCTGAAGCCCTCAGAGCTGAAGCCCTCAGAGTTGAAGCCCTCAGAGCAGAAGCCCTCAGAGCTGAAGCCCTCAGAGCTGAAGCCCTCAGAGTTGAAGCCCTCAGAGTTGAAGCCCTCGGAGCTGAAGCCCTCAGAGCTGAAGCCCTCAGAGCTGAAGCCCTCAGAGTTGAAGCCCTCGGAGCTGAAGCCCTCAGAGTTGAAGCCCTCGGAGCTGAAGCCCTCAGAGCTGAAGCCCTCAGAGCTGAAGCCCTCAGAGTTGAAGCCCTCGGAGCTGAAGCCCTCAGAGCTGAAGCCCTCAGAGTTGAAGCCCTCGGAGCTGAAGCCCTCAGAGTTGAAGCCCTCGGAGCTGAAGCCCTCGGAGCTGAAGCCCTCGGAGCTGAAGCCCTCGGAGCTGAAGCCCTCAGAGCTGAAGCCCTCAGAGTTGAAGCCCTCAGAGCTGAAGCCCTCAGAGTTGAAGCCCTCGGAGCTGAAGCCCTCGGAGTTGAAGCCCTCGGAGCTGAAGCCCTCAGAGTTGAAGCCCTCAGAGCAGAAGCCCTCAGAGCTGAAGCCCTCGGAGCTGAAGCCCTCAGAGCTGAAGCCCTCGGAGCTGAAGCCCTCAGAGCTGAAGCCCTCAGAGCTGAAGCCCTCGGAGTTGAAGCCCTCGGAGCTGAAGCCCTCAGAGCTGAAGCCCTCAGAGTTGAAGCCCTCAGAGCAGAAGCCCTCAGAGTTGAAGCCCTCGGAGCTGAAGCCCTCAGAGCTGAAGCCCTCAGAGCTGAAGCCCTCGGAGTTGAAGCCCTCGGAGCTGAAGCCCTCAGAGTTGAAGCCCTCGGAGCTGAAGCCCTCAGAGCTGAAGCCCTCAGAGCTGAAGCCCTCAGAGTTGAAGCCCTCGGAGCTGAAGCCCTCAGAGCTGAAGCCCTCGGAGCTGAAGCCCTCAGAGCTGAAGCCCTCAGAGTTGAAGCCCTCGGAGCTGAAGCCCTCAGAGTTGAAGCCCTCGGAGCTGAAGCCCTCAGAGCTGAAGCCCTCAGAGTTGAAGCCCTCGGAGCTGAAGCCCTCAGAGCTGAAGCCCTCAGAGTTGAAGCCCTCAGAGCAGAAGCCCTCAGAGTGTGTGTGTGTCTCTCTCTATGTCTCTCTCTCTCTCTCTCTCTCTCTCTCTCTCTATGTCTCTCTCTGTTTCTCTTTCTCTCTCCAGGTTTGGTGTCTCCCTTCTATTTGACCTTCAGGGTGAAGTTTTTCATCTCAGACCCAAACTCTCTGCAACACGAACAGACAAGGTGTGTGTCTGTGTGTGTGTGTGTGTGTGTGAGTGGGCTCGTGTGTGTGTGTGTGTGTGTGTGTAAATGGGCTTGTGTGTGTGTGTGTGTAAATTGGCTTGTGTGTGTAACCAGTTCCTCTTCTGCAGACACCTTTACTTCCTCCAGATCCGGAGTGACATCAGAGAGGGAAGGTTAGTCAGAGCACACTCCCACACACACACGCACATACACACACACACACACACACACACACACACACACACACACACACACAGACTCAGACATCAGTAAATGTACCAGTGTGTGTGTGTGTGTTGCAGGCTGCAGTGTCCTCTGAGTGCGGCTGTGGTTCTGGCATCTTATGCTGTCCAGTGTGAGGCAGCCTTCACACTCACACAAACATTCATATTCAGCAGAGTGTGTGTGTGTTCAGGGTTAACTTGTCTCTGTGTGTCACAGCTGAGCTTGGAGACCACTCCCCAACACTCCCCCCTGGTTACCTGTCCAAGAGTCACTTCCTGCTGGAACAGGATGACACCTTCCTGTCCAGGGTCGAGGCTCTTCACCCACAGCACAGGTGAGAGGGTGCTGATTGGCTCTGTGCTGACTCTGTCCTGACTCCTGTCCAATCAGGTTCTAGCTTCTTTCTTTGTGTCAGGGGTCTGAAGCAGAGCGAGGCCGAGCTTTGTTACCTGAACACAGCAAGAACACTGGAGCTGTATGGTGTTGAGCTGCACACTGCCATGGTAACTACCTCCACCTCTCTCTCTCTCTCTCTCTCTCTCTCTCTGTTACCCTTTCTTATTTTGCTCTTCTCATTCTTCTCATCATTTCCTTGTCTTTGTTCTTCCTGTCTCAGGACTCAAACAACACTCCTCTATTGGTTGGGCTGGCCTCAGGGGGCGTGGCCATGTTCTGTAATCTGATTTGCTCCAGTTTTTTCCCATGGTGAGTCAGACTGTTGTTTGGGGCAGTTAGAGCACAGATGCCCCCCCCCCCCTCCCCTGAGTTAGTGTGTTTTCT
>CM059294.1:16502500-16537500 GCA_030340665.1 Neosalanx taihuensis
GCACAGGTGTGTGTGTGTGTATACGCCTCCATGCAGCTCATTATAATAATGGAGTTGTTTTTTTGATGTTTGCTTAAATGGTGAAAGATATTAATAAACAGGAAATGGTCAGATTCAAAAAGCATGTACACACACACACAAACACACACACTCAGCTCATGCACACTCATGTACACACATATTCAGCACACACAGTTCCTGCTGTGCTGGCCCATCTGTTCTTGTGGCTGAGTGAGTTAAGCCCTGCATGAAGTCACAGACCACACAAGCCTGATACTAAACACAGCTCTCTCTCTCTCTGTGTCTGTCTGTCTGTCTGTCTCTCTCTCTGTGTCTGTCTGTCTCTCTCTCTCTCTCTCTCTCTCTCTCACTGTCTCTCTCTCTCTCTCTGTCTGTGTCTCTCTCTCTCTCTTTCTGTCTGTGTCTGTCTGTCTCTCTCTCACTGTCTCTCTCTCCCACTGTCTCTCTCTGTGTCTCTGTCTCTGTCTGTCTGTCCTCTCTTCTCCTCGTATCTCCTTTGTGTCTAATGGTCCTGAACTAAATAAATTGTCAATCTAAATTCATGTGTTTTAATCAAAAGTTAAAGTCTTTTCATTCAGGTTCAGGTTAATTTTACTGGTAAGAAACGATACGTTACTGGAGCTGAGACCTTGTGTCTGTGTCTGTGTGTGTATGTGTGTGTGTGTGTGTGTGTGTGTGCGGCAGCGTGGTGTGGAGCGTGCGGTCACACACCTGCAGTACGTGGCGTGGCCAGACCATGGCGTGCCGGATGATCCCAGTGACTTCCTGTCGTTTGTCAACTGTGTGAGAGAGAGGAGGTCAGGAGAGCAGCCCCTGCTGGTTCACTGCAGGTAACACAACAACACACACACACAACAACACACACAACACACACAACACAACACACGCACCTGAGCTGCTAACACACACACACAACTTAACACGCTCACCTGAGCTGCTACCACACACACACACACACACACACACATACACAACACACGCACCTGAGCCCCTAACACACACACACATACACAACACACGCACCTGAGCTGCTACCACACACACACACACACACAACATATACAGTACAAACATAAACATCTTCACAAGGTCACATGGGGATGTTACAGCGCTGGGATTGGCCGTACTGGAGTTCTCATCACCATGGAGACAGCGTTGTCGCTGATGGAACAAGCTCAGCCCGTGTTTCCTCTGGACATCGTCAGAACTCTCCGAGACCAGCGGGCCATGATGGTCCAGACCACGGTACACACACCCACACACACACAGACGTGTGTAAACACACCCTGAGCAGTAAACAGCCCATATGGGCCTGTCACTCACCCCTGACCTTTGACCTCTGTTTTGCAGTGTCAGTTCCAGTTTGTGTGCGAGGCGATACTGCGTGTGTACAGAGAGGGAGAAGAACCACCTGCAGCACCGTAGCATGACGTGGAACCACAGAACACAGAACCATAGAACCACAACACTGCAGCCTGGGGGTGGGGGGGTGCTTATCAGTGTGGCACTAATGTGCACTAATGTACCTTCCTGTCAGGAGTCTGAGGCTATCAGGGTGTTACAGAGGACAGCTTCAGCTGTCACACACACACACACACACACACACACACACACCCTCTGAGATCATTATAATTGATATCACTTGTTTTTGTTTATTTTCTTCCCTCCAGTGAAGTTTTCATGATCTCACCTCAGAACCTCCTAACCAGCCACTGACCACACACACTGCCAACACTAACTCATGGTACTACAGTTATCTCTAAATTATTGAAACACTGAACATACATACTGATTTTTATATGTATATATATGTAGTTCTTGGCTTGTCTGCTTTTATTTGTCTGGGGATTGTTGATGTGACAACAGTCGATATCTTGAGAGTCAATAAAACAGTCATGAATCTATTAAAAGTATCGTAGAATGCCTGTGTGAATGTGAGTTATTGTGCTGGTGTGGATGATCTGGTGATGTGACATGTGGCCGGCAGGTGGCGCTGCTCTCAGGTCGTCGTGGGCGGAGAAAAAAGTTTCTTCTGCTTGTGTTTTGGTGCGCAGGCGCAGAGCATGCTGTTAGTCCAGTCTCACTGGTTCACCTGTGTTGTAGTTTCGCTTCCCGGAGAGGAAGGACGGTGTCTCCCGGTGATCTGTCCTCTCACCCGGTAAGAGCAGCGGAGCCCACTGGGAGCGCGAGATCTGCTTTGGAATCCAGAATCTGTGCAACAGCCGGGAAGCAGCAGGTGTACCGGAGGAGCTGACCGGAAGAGCTGACAGGAGGAGCTGATACCAGAGGGGCTGATACCAGAGGAGCTGACAGGAGGAGCTGACAGGAGGAGCTGACAGGAGGAGCTGACAGGAGGAGCTGACAGGAGGAGCTGACAGGAGGAGCTGACAGGAGGAGCTGACAGGAGGAGCTGACAAGAGGAGCTGACAGGAGGAGCTGACAAGAGGAGCTGACAAGAGGAGCTGACTTCAGATTAGTTTTGTTTTGTTTTTCCTGACGTCACACATGTGACAGTTTATGAAGCTTCACCGTCATCCAGGATCCTCCGCGTGAGAGACTCCTCAGCCCGGGGCTGATAGCAGCTGGACCCGGTAACTCACACACGGTAACACACACACGGTAACTCACACACGGTAACATACACACGGTAACTCACCAACGGTAACTCACACACGGTAACACACACACACGGTAACTCACACACACGGTGCTGCCGGTGTGGCGTCAGCCTTCTCTTCCCGGTCGCGGAGCTCGTGCTGTGGACAAAGAGCGGGAAGATGATGGGATTTCTTCGCCGGACATTCAGTCGCCGCTCCCGCAGGAGGCTCCCAACGGCTGACCGGGATGAACGGGACAGTAAAGGGGGAGGAGGGCGAGGGATGACCGGGAACCCCGAGCTCCGCGCGCACCAGCAGCAGGTCGTCCACGCGCCCGCTGTGGTTTCCGGGGGAGCGGCGGTCCACATCCCGGCAGCTGGTTCCGCGCGGACTACCATCACCTGTCGCGTGTTACTGCTGGATGGCTCGGACGTTAACGTAGATCTGCCGGTGAGTGGAGACATACCGTGCTGTACCGGGTTAGAGCAGGTGTACCGGGTTAGAGCAGGTGTACCGGGTTAGAGCAGCTGTACCGGGTTAGAACCAGCCTAACCCGAGTTAAGTAGAGATGTTGGATAATGTGACAGACCAGACCACCTTATTTAATTAATTTTATTATTAATTAATTTAATTAACATTCTGTTAATATTGAAAGACTGATCCATCACAACATAAGAATCTGCCTCTGTGGGATATCATCTCAGTGTGTGTGTGTGTGTGTGTTGGTGTTGGTGTTGGTGTGTGTGTGTGTGGGTGTTGGTTTGTGTGTGTGCATGTGTGTGTCTCTGGTACAGTGAAAGGTAAAGCTACAGATGGTGTTGTGATCATCCAATTCATCACATTACTTCCCCACTCTTGACTGCTGTGAGGCTACCTCTCTCTCTCCCTTCCTCTCTCTCTCCTTCTCCCTCCCTCTCTCTCTGTCCCTCTCTCTCTCCTTCCCTCCCTCTCTCTCTCCTTCTCCCTCCCTCTCTCTCTCTGTCTCTCTCTCCGTCTCTCTCTCTCTCTCTGTGTCTTTGTCTATCTGTCTCTGTATCTCCCTCTCTCCTCCACAGTGTCGGTGTGTGTAGTGTGTGTGTGTATGTGTGTGTGTGTGTGTGTGGTAGAAGAGCGTAGGTTTGTGTGTGAACATCACGTCCTCAGTCTTGCTGCTGAAGGTCATGTGTGTTTTGTCACAGAGACTCGGTATGTGTCATCCTTTCATTCCTGTAAGTGGTGGCATGTTAGCATCAAGTCAGCGTCAGTCAACTGCTTGTCTCACAACACACACACACACACACACACACACACACTGCGCTGCCAGTGAAGCTGTGGCTCATCTTCCTCCTGGTGAAGCAGCCATCACTTCTATAAGTCTGATGTAAGCGACCAGAACAGGCTGATCAACATGACTCTGAGCTGTGAGCCAAGCCCACTGCACACACAGGGAGACAGAGAGGCAGAGAGGTAGGCAGGCAGAGAGGCAGACAGGCAGACAGAGAGGCAGGCAGGCAGAGAGGCAGAGAGGTAGGCAGGGCAGGCTGAGAGGCAGAGAGACGAGCAGAGAGGCAGGCAGGCAGACAGAGAGGCAGGCAGGCAGAGAAGCAGGCAGGCAGGCAGAGAGGCAGACAGGCAGACAGAGAGGCAGGCAGGCAGAGAGGCCGACAGGCAGGCAGAGAGACAGGCAGGCAGAGAGGCAGGCAGGCAGACAGAGAGGCAGACAGGCAGGCAGAGAGGCAGACAGGCAGGCAGAGAGGCCGACAGGCAGGCAGAGAGACAGGCAGGCAGAGAGGCAGGCAGGCAGACAGACAGACAGACAGGCAGGTAGGCAAGCAGGCAGACAGGCAGAGAGGCAGACAGGCAGAGAGACAGGCAGGTAGGCAAGCAGGCAGACAGGCAGAGAGACAGGTAGGTAGGTAAACAGGCAGGCAGACCGGCCTGCCAACAGTCCCTGCTGTTGTGAACAAGCCTGGACCTGCACTATCTCAGGAGGTCTGGCAGCAGGTGTACTGACTGGAAGTAGTGCAATTACTGACTAATACTGCAGTTTCCCCACTGCGGGACACATAAAGGACTATCTTATCTTAGCATGTCCCTGGAGTGTTCTAGACCTGCTACAGTGCAGGATTCTGGACTCACTGCTGGGGAGAGACCTGGGGAGAGACCTGGGGAGAGACCTGGGGAGAGACCTGGGGAGAGACCTGGGGAGAGATATTTACCTGGCTCCATATCAGATCTGGCCTTTTATTGGTTCAGGGCTGTTTAAGGGCAGAGCCATAGTTTACTTCACCTGACTACCTAAAGCCACATGCTCTTTGTAAAGCTCTCTTGGAAGCTGGTTTGGATAAAAGCATCTGCTAAATGCATTAATGTAAATGCAATGCACAACTGAGAGTGAACACACACACACACACACAGGCAGGCACGCATGCTAATGTGTGGGCAGGTTCAGACCAGTTATCAGGGACCAAAGTACAAGCCACCTCTGTTCCACATGTCCCAACACACACACACACACACATACACACACACACACACACACCTAGACAGAGAGCTCATATTCAGGCCTGTGTTGAACACTCACAGAGTAGAGACTGACAGTGGTTCAGACTGGAAGCTCAAGGACACACAGGCTAGGCTGCACTCATTTTTCATGTGTTAGACAAAGAATAACCCCCCTAGAGTTAGTCCCTGCCCCAGATGCAGTTCCAAGCCTCTCTCTGTCTCACACACACACACACTCAAACACACACTGCTCCAGATACAGAAGGCAGCTCTATTAATAGTCTTGTACCTGTCCTTTGTGTCTCTATGTCCTTATAGTGTGTTGTTGATTACTGACCTCCCATCTGCAAAGCATTAGAAGCATTAGAACTTCAACCTGCCATACATCTAACCCTCCTGTCTGTAGGTCCAGTCTGGGCTTCAGTGTCGGATGTTTGTTTACCGCCCAGGAAGAGGTGAGAGAAAGAGAACGAGACTGAAAGGAAAATCTGTGTCTTTTGTTCAGAAAAGGTCAAAAGGTCAGGATCTGTTTGACCAGATCATGTATCATCTGGACCTGCTGGAAGCAGATTACTTTGGACTGCAGTTTATGGACCCAGAACAAGTGTCAGTGAGTACACGAAGGAAACACACACACACACACACACACACACACACACAGCATGGTAGTGCCTCTGGCAGCAGCTGTAAGGTTTGATACAGAAGCTCTCTGTTACTTATCTCTCTTCTGTTTTCAGCACTGGCTGGATATGAGTAAGCCCATCTATAAACAGATCAAAGGTGAGTGTGTGTGTGTGTGTGTGTGTGTGTGTGTGTGTGTGTGTGTGTGTGTGTGTGTGTGTGTGTGTGTGTGTGTGTGTGTGTGTGTGTGTGTGTGTGTGTGTGTGTGTGTGTGTGTGTGTGTGTGTGTGGTGTGTGTGTGTGTGTGTGTGTGTGTGTGTGTGTGTGTGTGTGTGTGTGTGTGTGTGTGTGTGGGGGCGGGGGGGGCGGGGACTATTGACAAGGCAGTTAGCATGTACAGCAAGCCGACGCCCATGTTTACACTGAACACGCCCAGTTGAAGGAGTAACAGAAATCATGTCTATGAATGGAAGATTGATGATGCTAGCTTTAGCTTTAGCACACTGGAACAGCAGATATAACCTGCTGCTAGTATAGGCTGGCTTAGGTTCATATTCAGGATTAATTTGAATTATCTTTACAATACATGAGAATGACTCTCTCTCTCTCTCTCTCTCTCTCTCTCCATCTCTCTCCATCTCTCTCTCTGTCTGTCTCTCTCTCTCTGTGTCTCTGTCTCTCTCTCTGTCTCTGTCTCTGTCTCTGTCTCTCTCTCTCTCTCTCTTCGTCTCTCTCTCTGTGTCTCTGTCTATCTGTCTGTCTCTCTCTCTGTCTCTGTCTCTCTCTCCCTCCCCTTCTCTCTCTGTATTTTAGATGGCCCTCCATACAGGTTGTTCTTCAGGGTCAAGTTTTACTCTTCAGAGCCAAACAATCTCCATGAGGAATTCACCAGGTAAACCCACTTCTACACCCCACATGCTAGAGTCCCAGGTTCTGTCTAATGACTTGGGAGTCTAATCAAGGCTTCATACAGAGAAGGGTGAGGAGTGAAGCAGTGGATCAGGGAGTTTTTAGTGTTTCTGTTCTCTTTGTGTGTCTGTGTATTCTTTCTGAAGGTGTTTCAGGGTGTTTCTGATGGTGTTTCTGAAGGTGTTTCTGAAGGTGTTTCTGAAGGTGTTTCTGAATGTTTCTGTGTTTTCAGATACCTGTTTGTGCTTCAGCTCCGACAAGACATTCTGTCCGGCAAGTAAGGAGCTTCTCTATCTGTCCACACACACACACACACACACACACACACACATTGTCCACACTGGTCACACACACTGTCCAAAACACATTGGTCACACACACACTCATATAAAGGTGTGTTGGCCCCCATCTAAATCTGGGCCAGAGATCCCCTGAGTGAGGCTCTATAATGAGGAGCAGAACAGAGGAGGAAGGCTCATCTAAGGACCTCTGTTCTCCTCCTAAACACACACACTAACACATCACTCATCACACACACACACACATCACTCATGGTCACCAGATGATCTGAGGCAGTATGTACCAGTGTCTGTATGTGACCTCCCATCTGACCTCCCATCTGTCCCACAGACTGAAGTGTCCTTACGATGTGTCAGTAGAGCTGGGAGCGTACTGCCTGCAGAGTGAGTTCACTTCCTTATTCACAAACCTTCCTGTCAGTCAGGACAGAAGCAGCATCTCACCTGGGTGTTAGAAGCAGCATCTCACCTGGGTGTTAGGAGCAGCATCTCACCTGGGTGTTAGGAGCAGCATCTCACCTGGGTGTTAGGAGCAGCATCTCACCTGGGTGTTAGAAGCAGCATCTCACCTGGGTGTTAGGAGCAGCATCTCACCTGGGTGTTAGGAGCAGCATCTCACCTGGGTGTTAGGAGCAGCATCTCACCTGGGTGTTAGGAGCAGCATCTCACCTGGGTGTTAGGAGCAGCATCTCACCTGGGTGTTAGGAGCAGCATCTCACCTGGGTGTTAGGAGCAGCATCTCACCTGGGTGTTAGGAGCAGCATCTCACCTGGGTGTGTGTTAGGAGCAGCATCTCACCTGGGTGTTAGAAGCAGCATCTCACCTGGGTGTTAGGAGCAGCATCTCACCTGGGTGTTAGGAGCAGCATCTCACCTGGGTGTTAGAAGCAGCATCTCACCTGGGTGTTAGGAGCAGCATCTCACCTGGGTGTGTGTTAGAAGCAGCATCTCACCTGGGTGTTAGGAGCAGCATCTCACCTGGGTGTTAGAAGCAGCATCTCACCTGGGTGTTAGGAGCAGCATCTCACCTGGGTGTTAGGAGCAGCATCTCACCTGGGTGTTAGGAGCAGCATCTCACCTGGGTGTTAGGAGCAGCATCTCACCTGGGTGTTAGAAGCAGCATCTCACCTGGGTGTTAGAAGCAGCATCTCACCTGGGTGTTAGAAGCAGCATCTCACCTGGGTGTTAGGAGCAGCATCTCACCTGGGTGTTAGAAGCAGCATCTCACCTGGGTGTTAGGAGCAGCATCTCACCTGGGTGTTAGAAGCAGCATCTCACCTGGGTGTTAGGAGCAGCATCTCACCTGGGTGTTAGGAGCAGCATCTCACCTGGGTGTTAGGAGCAGCATCTCACCTGGGTGTTTTCTGATACAGGTGAGCTTGGAGACTGTGACCCTCTGGAACATTCTCCAGAACTGGTGTCAGAGTTTCGCTTCACACCCAAACAGACTGAATCCATGGAGGCAGACATCTTTAACCAGTGGGTGGAGCTGAGGTGAGTGAACCAGGATGTATTTGAATGCATCACTACCTTAGACATCTGCTAGCTCCTAGTACCTAGCCTTAGACATCTGCTAGCTCCTAGTACCTAGCTCCTAGTTCCTAGCTCCTAGTTCCTACCTCCTAACTGTTAGGACACCCATACAAGGATTAGATTAGATAGAGATAATCTGTATTTGAAAACTGTTATTGATCTGAGGGAGAGGAGGATGTCACAATTATAAACATAAATCCCTCATCTTTTCCAGTGTAGAGTTTGACTTATATAACTTTTATACCTTTCCACCATTCCAGCCTCCCTCCCTCCCTCCCTTCCTCCCTCCTCATGTTAGATTAAGGGATTATTCCTCCCTAGACGGTCTTGATTAAATCCAGGCAGTGTTTAATTTAGTGTGCATCTGATCGCTGTGCTGACAGATTAACCAGCATATGCTGCATGTGACCCTACATAAACACACACTCTCACTGAACACACACACACACACACACACACACACACACACTCTGACTGAACACACACAGATAAAGCCACTCTGGGCCCCATGCTGGTGATTCCTCCTGTATCCAGTGGGCTGTGACCTCTAGTCCCCCTGTGAAGCAGCTTAAATCCCTTGTGTCTGTCACCACTAATGATTCTACACTGAAAAAGTATTTGTGTGGGAACGTTGACTGCATGTTGTGTATGTGTCTGAATGATCTACGTGTGTGTGTTTGTATTGTGTGTGTGTGTGTGTCTCCTACCTTAGGGGAAAGAGCCCCTCCCAGGCAGAGATCAGTTTCCTGAACAAGTGTAAGTGGCTGGAGCTGTATGGAGTCGATATGCACTTTGTCAAGGTAAGAGTGTGTGTTGGTGTTCTGTGTGTGTGTGTGTGTGTGTGTTGGTGGTCTGACTGTGTGTGTGTTGGTGTTCTGACTGTGTGTGTGTTGGTGGTCTGACTGTGTGTGTGTTGGTGGTCTGACTGTGTGTGTGTTGGTGGTCTGACTGTGTGTGTGTTGGTGGTCTGACTGTGTGTGTGTTGGTGGTCTGACTGTGTGTGTGTTGGTGGTCTGACTGTGTGTGTTGGTGGTCTGACTGTGTGTTGGTGTGTGTGTGTGTGTTGGTCGTCTGACTGTGAGTGTGTGTTGGTGGTCTGACTGTGTGTGTGTTGGTCGTCTGACTGTGTGTGTGTGTGTGTTGGTGTGTGTGTGTTCTTCCTCCCTCAGGGCAGGGATGGAGGACAGTATGCTCTGGGTTTGACTCCTACAGGGATTCTGGTGTTTGAAGGTTCCACCAAGATCGGCCTGTTCTTCTGGTAAACATCACACACACACACACACCCTCAGAAACACATGCAGGACTCTCTCAGACTATGGACAGTGTGTGTGTGTGTGTGTGTGTTAGGCCTAAGATCACCCAGTTGGACTTCAAGAAGAGTCGACTGACTCTGGTAGTGGTGGAAGACGATGATCAGGTAAGCAGCTACACACACACAGTCAGACCTCCAACACAAACCACACACACACACACCCAGTATACCTGGCCTGTATCAGAGGGGGCGTGTCCTGTGTGCAGGGGCGGGAGCAGGAACACACCTTCATGTTCCAGTTGGCCAGCTCCAGGTCCTGTAAGCACCTATGGAAGTGTGCTGTGGAGAGCCACGCCTTCTTCCGTCTCCGGCAGCCAACCACAGACAAGGCCAGCCGCAGTGACTTCAGCAGGATGGGCTCTCGCTTCAGATTCAGGTGAGACCACAGGAAGTCCCGGCCCCAGACAGGAAGTAGACCCCTCATCTTAACGGCTATCCTGCATCACTGCCCACTTCAGTCCTGATGAGTGTCTGAGGAGGAGGAGGAGGAGGGGGGGGGGGTGGGTTAATAATGCGTCTGTGTGAGACAGAGCCTCTGTAGCTATGGTTACGGTGTGTCTATGGTTACGCTGAGCTGTTCCTATGACGACGATCATAGGTCTCCATGTTTGTTTACATTTCAAACAGAATGTCTCTCACAAGCACACATGGAGGATCAGAACCACACACTGTGTTACACAGGGCAAGGCTTTCAGTAACTGCTGCTCTGCTCCTCTTCTCTCTTAGTGGGAAGACAGAGTACCAGGCCACCCATGGAGGGAGACTCCGGAGAGCCAGCACCTTCGAGAGGAGACCCAGCAAGAGATACCCCTCCAGAACCCACTCTCTGGGGAAGGGTGGGTCACCTCCACACCTCCTCACCTCCACACCTCCTCACCTCCACATCCTCACCTCCACACCATCTCTACCTGACAGTAACCTGTGTTTCGTTCCACAGGCGTCTCTCCAGCCAAACCAACACACATCAGGTAGGTCCTCAGCTCTGAGCACACTCACTAACACACTCACTAACACACTCACTAACACACTCACTAACACGCTCACCAACACGCTCACTAACACGCTCACTAACACACTCACTAACACACTCACTAACACGCTCACTAACACACTCACCAACACACTCACTAACACGCTCACTAACACGCTCACTAACACGCTCACCAACACGCTCACTAACACGCTCACTAACACACTCACCAACACGCTCACTAACACACTCACTAACACACTCACTAACACACTTACCAACACGCTCACTAACACACTCACTAACACACTCACTAACACACTCACTAACACGCTCACTAACACACTCACTAACACGCTCACTAACACACACTCACTAACACACTCACTAACACACTCACTAACACACTCACCAACACGCTCACTAACACGTTCACTAACACACTCACTAACACGCTCACTAACACGTTCACTAACACACTCACTAACACACTCACTAGCACACTCACTAACATGCTCACTAACACGCTCACTAACACACTCACTAACACGCTCACTAACACACACTCACTAACACACTCACTAACACGCTCACTAACACGCTCACTAACACACTCACCAACACACACTCACTAACACGCTCACTAACATGCTCACTAACACACACTCACTAACATGCTCACTAACACGCTCACCAACACACACTCACTAAGACGCTCACTAACACGCTCACTAACACACTCACCAACACACACTCACTAACACGCTCACTAACATGCTCACTAACACACACTCACTAACACGCTCACTAACACACTCACTAACACGCTCACCAACACGCTCACTAACACGCTCACTAACACACTCACTAACACACTCACTAACACGCTCACTAACACACTCACCAACACACTCACTAACACGCTCACTAACACGCTCACTAACACGCTCACCAACACGCTCACTAACACGCTCACTAACACACTCACCAACACGCTCACTAACACACTCACTAACACACTCACTAACACACTTACCAACACGCTCACTAACACACTCACTAACACACTCACTAACACACTCACTAACACGCTCACTAACACACTCACTAACACGCTCACTAACACACACTCACTAACACACTCACTAACACACTCACTAACACACTCACTAACACACTCACCAACACGCTCACTAACACGTTCACTAACACACTCACTAACACGCTCACTAACACGTTCACTAACACACTCACTAACACACTCACTAGCACACTCACTAACATGCTCACTAACACGCTCACTAACACACTCACTAACACGCTCACTAACACACACTCACTAACACACTCACTAACACGCTCACTAACACGCTCACTAACACACTCACCAACACACACTCACTAACACGCTCACTAACATGCTCACTAACACACACTCACTAACATGCTCACTAACACGCTCACCAACACACACTCACTAAGACGCTCACTAACACGCTCACTAACACACTCACCAACACACACTCACTAACACGCTCACTAACATGCTCACTAACACACACTCACTAACACGCTCACTAACACGCTCACCAACACACACTCACTAAGACGCTCACTAACACTCTCACTAACACACTCACTAACACACTCACCAACACACACTCACTAACACGCTCACTAACACGCTCACCAACACACACTCACTAACACCCTCACTAACACACTCACCAACACACACTCACTAACACCCTCACCAACACGCTCACTAACACACACTAACATAGAGAGAGGCTATGTGATGTTCTGGAGCGTTTTCTAAGATGTTATGGTGTGGTTGTGGTGTGGTTGTGGTGTGGTTGTGGTGTGGTTATGGTGTGGTTATGGTGTGGTTGTGGTGTGGTTGTGGTGTGGTTATGGTGTGGTTGTGGTGTGGTTGTGGTGTGGTTGTGGTGTGGTTGTGGTGTGGTTGTGGTGTGGTTGTGGTGTGGTTGTGGTGTGGTTGTGGTGTGGTTCTGGTGTGGTTGTGGTGTGGTTGTGGTGTGGTTGTGGTGTGATTCTGAACATGATTCAGTGGCCAGATGAACGCTGCCTTCATCAGCTGTTGTTGTTCTTGTGTTCCAGCCCAGAGCCTGGTCTGACCGGGGTACGATGCTGTCAGAGGCCCAAAGTCCCTGCCTCCCTCCCTCCCACACACCACACACACCACACACACCACACACCACCACACCACACACCACACACACCACATACACACACAGCACTAGCTCACATGCACTAACACGCCACACTCACTGAAATGTCACACACAGACACACTCACCATTCACTTCAAGATAATTGATCTAATTCTGAAATGATTCATCCCTGCTGCTGTCTTCAGTGACTGCTTCTGCCTAATGGAATATTTACTTCTATCTCCCTCTGTCTCTCTCCCCCTCTCTGTCTCTCTCCCTCCCTCTCTGTCTCTCTCCCTCTCTCTGTCTCTCTCCCTCCCTCTCTCTCTCCCCCTCCCTCTCTCTCTCCCTCTCTGTCTCTCTCCCCCTCTCTGTCTCTCTCTCCCCCTCTCTGTCTCTCTCCCCCTCTCTGTCTCTCTCTCCCCCTCTCTGTCTCTCTCCCTCTCTCTGTCTCTCTGTCTCTCTCTCCCTCTCTGTCTCTCTCTCCCTCTCTGTCTCTCTCCCTCTCTCCCTCTCTCTGTCTCTCTGTCTCTCCCCCTCTCTGTCTCTCCTCCTCTCTCTCAGTATCAGAGAAACATACCTATTGGACATGAGCCCTGGCACGCCCCCCACCACCGCACCCTCACCCCCCCTGTGTACCTGCAGCCCTCAGGACACGCCCCCCCTCACAGGTGACCCTCACATACCTGACTATGCTGTCTGTCTGATCACACACCCATGAGCCTCACCTCTGTGTCCATGTGTGTGTGTTCCATGTGTGTGTGTTCCATGTGTGTGTGTTCCATGTGTGTGTGTGTTCCTTGTCCAGTCCCTGTGTTCCTGCTGCTCCTCTCAGCTGTGTCCCAGAGAGGACCAGTGGAACGTCCAGCTACACCCCTGGATCCATCAGCGTGGTGTACAGGGACAAGGTCATGACTGCCCTCTGACCTTTAACCCTGCCTCCAGCACCCTGACCAACCCTGTCCTGACCCTTGACCCTGACCTTGTTCAGAGAGACTGTAATACCTCCTCATGGATCCAGTGGACAGCCTCATCTTCATCACCTTCCTCATCCCCATCAGCATGTGTTCTGAACCGAGAACATGTATGTGACATGGCTGCTGGCGTGTTCTGAACAGAACACGTGCATGTTATATGACTGCTGGCATGTTGAAGTGCCTGTGTGGTTCAGTGCTGTGAAGTGTCAGTTAAATCACATGATGTATCCAAGTGTTGTGGTCTGATGGGAGAAGATGAAGGCAGCTCTGCTGAACATCAGTAGGAGCTGTTCTGAGGTCAGGGGTGGAGAACAGGAACTGGCTGAGTGACTGGAGAGTGTTCATGAACCAGGGATTACAAAGACCACCATCATGTGGTACCTTGAAAAACAGAATATGATGTCATAGAAACAGAATATGATGTCAAGGAAACAGAATCTGATGCCATGGAAACAACATGGTTGCCAACAATCTAATCTGGTGACGGAGCTCGCTGCTTCATGCATGATGTCATTCTGAAATATTTACTTCCTGAATTTTATCAGTTGCACAGATGGTAGAAAACGGTTCTTAATGAATAGAAAAGTTCATTTGAAGCCTTATTTCTGTTTGTTCCTTGCTGCTCTTTTTAGAAGCTTTTTTAAAGATTCAGTTGTTGTGGGTCATGATTATCCTAGAGATCTGATGAATCCTGGACTTCATTCCAGATTGTTTACATCTTTTGTTCTTATGATGCTGCTGAGGTTTCCTGTGTTTGGTCCAATCACTGCAAGCCTTAGTGTTGTTGCCATACTGCCTTAAACAATAAACAAGCTCTTGAAATGCCTTTGGGTACATAAGTATGACTGTAGGATGACTTCAGGAACCTTTTGTCAGTGAGACTTCTTAGAATGAGGCTTGTCTTTACATCAGTTGAACTGAAACCTGGACAGCTAGCTAGCGAGCCCTGTGTCAGTGCTGTTCCACAGGTGTAGAGGAAGGAAGGATTCAGGACAGTGTGTGTGTGTGTGTGTGTGTGTTGTGTTCAGTTTCCCTCTAAGTGGATCCACTGAGCATCAGTTTAGTGTTGAAGAGAATGAGACGCCGTATTCTGGAAAGATCCACCAACGTCACCGCCGACACACACACAGTCAGGACATACTGTGTTCTACACACACCATGAGCAGTGAGTACACACACACAAACACCATAAGCAGTGAGTACACACACACACACACCATGAGCAGTGAGTGCACACACACAGTACATACTGTGTTCTACACACACCATGAGCAGTGAGTACACACACACACACACACAGTACATACTGTGTCCTACACACACCATGAGCAGTGAGTACACACACACACACACACAGTACATACTGTGTCCTACACACACCATGAGCAGTGAGTACACACACACACAGCAGTGGCAATCTGTTCTTTTAGTAGGATTGTGTGTGTGTGTGTGTGTACCAGAGCAAAGACTTCCTGGTTCTGCTGTAGAAGGTCTGATCCTATCAAATGCCCTGGAGGCTGATGCTGACTCCGCCCCCTGGCCTTCATTACACATCAACATCAACAACAAGGTGAGTCTGAGTTCATATCAGAGCTCTGCTCTACCTCTGCTCTACCCCTGCTCTACCTCTGCACTACCTCTGCTCTACCTCTACTCTACCTCTGCTCTACCCCTGCACTATCTCTGCTCTACCTCTGCACTACCTCTGCTCTACCCCTGCACTATCTCTGCACTACCTCTGCTCTACCTCTGCTCTACCCCTGCTCTACCTCTGCTCTACCTCTACTCTACCCTTGCACTACCTCTGCTCTACCCCTGCACTACCTCTGCTCTACCTCTGCACTACCTCTGCTCTACCTCTGCTCTACCTCTGCTTTACTTCAGCTCTACCTCTGCTCTACCTCTGCTTTACCTGCAGCAACCTGGATCAATCTTTTCATCTGTCTCTTTCCGTCTCTCTCTCTCTGCCCCCCCTCCCTCTCTCCCTCAGGCAGAGGAGAAACAGGTGTGGGAGAAGTCTGTGCAGTCCCCCTCCAGCATGTTCCCAGACCAGCTGAAGTGTAACATCCTCAGGGCTCAGGTGGAGGCTGTGTTCAGGGTCAGTCAGCAGAACCACAACACACAACTCTGGAGGGGATTCATTAGGAACTAACAACCTAAACCTTTCCTCATCTCCCCCTCTTCCTCCTCTCTTCCTTCTCATCTCCCCCTCTTCCTCCTCATCTCCCCCTCTTCCTCCTCTCTTCCTCCTCTCCTCTTCCTCCTCCTCCTCCTCCTCCTCTCCTACTCCTCCTCCTCCTCTCCTCCTCCTCCTCCTCCTCTCCTACTCCTCCTCCTCCTCTCCTCCTCTCCTCCTCCTCCTCCTCCTCCTCCTCCTGGTGCAGGATGTTCCCCTCACACCTCAGGGGAAAACATCCAGCCAGACACTCAGCGACAGGTCAGTGTGTGTGTTTGGGGGGGGGGTTGTGAGTGTGTGTGTGTTTTTGTGTGTGGGGGGAGGGGTCTAAGTGTGTGAGAGTGTGTGTATTGCTTCTAAATTGTATGTCTGCCACATGTCGTTTGTGGGGGTCTGTGTGTACACGTGTTCACCTCATGTGTGATGTGCTTCTGTCTCAGATATCACAGCTCCTCTCAGGAGTCAGCCTCATCCAGCCTGAACACAGACAGACCCCCCCTCAACACAACAGACAGACCCCCCCTCAACACAACAGACAGACCCCCCCTCAACACAACAGACAGACCCCCCCTCCACACAACAGACAGACCCCCCAACACCAGCCGGAGGAAGAGGCTGGTGCGTCAGTTCAGTTTGTGAGTACTAGTTCCACTTGAAGGTTGGATGTCCCCTTTAAATAAAAGTTAAAAGTAATAAACTCAACTCTGTCTTTTGATTGGTCATCAGTAACCATGAGGATGAGGATAATCTCCCAGAAGCCCTTGCAGCAATCTCATCTCAAAGAACGGAAAAGTCTGGATCGAACAGTTCCCTGGACCAACAAATCCAGCCGCCCATACATCCCCAGGTATCACCTGACCACACACACCTAACCACACACACCTGACCACACACACCTGACCACACACACACCTGACCACACACACCTGACCACACACACCTGACCACACACACCTGACCACACACACCTGATCACACACACACCTAACCACACACACCTGACCCCACACACACCTGACCACACACACACACCTGACCACACACACCTAACCACACACACACACACACACACACAGTGGCACAGTATAGCACAGTATAGGAGTGCTGCACTGTTTGTGTGTTGCAGGTGGATATGCAAGGGTTGGAGCTGGCAAGTCCTTGTCACCCCTCCCCCTCCCCCCCCCCTCTCCTCTCCTCCCCCTCTCCTCCCCCTCTCCTCTCCTCCCCCTCTCCTCCCACTCCCCTCTCCTCCCCCTCTCCTCCCCCTCACCCCTCCTCTGCCTTCTACAATGACATCCCTCAAATGGTCCCTTACCTTGCTGCCCACTCTGACAGGTACCACACACACACACTGACAGGTACCACACACACACTGACAGGTACCACACACACACACTGACAGGTACCACACACACTCTGACAGGTACCACACACACACTGACAGGTACCACACACACACACTCTGACAGGTACCACACACACAAACTGACAGGTACCACACACACTCTGACAGGTACCACACACACACTGACAGGTACCACACACACACACTCTGACAGGTACCACACACACACACTGACAGGTACCACACACACACTGACAGGTACCACACACACTCTGACAGGTACCACACACACACACTGACAGGTACCACACACACACTCTGACAGGTACCACACACACACTAACAGGTACCACACACACACACACTAACACGTACCACACACACACTCTGACAGGTACCACACACACTCTGACAGGTACCACACACACACACTGACAGGTACCACACACACCTACAGGTACCACACACACTCTGACAGGTACCACACACACACTAACAGGTACCACACACACTCTGACAGGTACCACACACACACTAACAGGTACCACACACACACACACACTAACACGTACCACACACACACTCTGACAGGTACCACACACACACTAACAGGTACCACACACACACTAACACGTACCACACACACACACTAACAGGTACCACACACACACACTAACACGTACCACACACACACTCTGACAGGTACCACACACACACTAACAGGTACCACACACACACTAACAGGTACCACACACACACTCTGACAGGTACCACACACTAAAAGACAAACTAACAGATAAACTTAGATTAGAGATAAACAGATCTCAACACTAAGATTATGTATCAAATACACTTCAACAACTTGTTATATCTGATCTGAAATATATATATATATTGTGTGTGTGTGCGTGTGTGTGTGTGTGTGTGTGTGTGTGTGTGTGTGTAGTGGGGAGGACATGAGGCTGGACAGAGAGAAGATTCTCAGGGCTCTCCTAATGACAGAGCTCTAGAACCTGAACCCTAACCTCTCCCTGAACTGGACTGGACTGGTTTATCTCCCTGATCTGCATCGTTTATTTAGCATCAACATGTTTTCATGAAACGACTTTGCTGCATGATGAATACATTCTGTATATACCTGATCTGTAAATACCTTATCTGTTTATACCTGATCTATATATACCTTATCTGTTTATACCTTATCTGTTTTCATTGTCATACACAGGTTTCATGTCTCATTCTAACATGCTGGCTGTCAGTCTGTCAGCAGTTAAACGTCCCAAATGTCCGTCTGTAATAATGACACCCTGTTCAGTCCAGGATCAGCACAGCTGTCATGTCCCACTACTGTCCACTAGGGGGAGACACCTGCTCAGCCACTGCACCATGCCAGGCCCTGGTGGGTCTGAGGGGCTCCTGTCCCTCTGCACAGCCCAGCAGGGAGCTGCTGAGGGGGGGTCAGGTTCAGCTTCTCTTCTTGTTGTGACTGAAGATACTTCACATGATTTTTGTTCAATCTGTTTTTGCCCTCTTGCTCTTTGACCTAAATAAACATGATTGATTAGTTAAAATATGACGCTTTTCTTCTTCTGTCTCTTCTGACGTGACTCATCCTGCCCCCCCCCCCCTTCCAGCCTGGATATTAGATACTTATCTACTTATCTAACTTGAACATGGTGCCAGTGAACACACACACTATGGTTCTGTGGGTCAGAGAGCTTAGATTAACTGGTTCTGTGGTTCTATAGGGTTAACTGGTTCTGTGGTTCTATAGGGTTAACTGGTTCTGTGGTTCTATAGGGTTAACTGGTTCTGTGGTTCTATAGGGTTAACTGGTTCTGTGGTTCTATAGGGTTAACTGGTTCTGTGGTTCTAGGCTCTGCAGGGTTAGATAATGTTGGCAATATTTCTCCAAGCTGACAATCTCAGCATGTGTGTTCAGGTAAGAAGGGCTAGGCTCTGTGTGTGTGTGTGTGTGTGTGTGTGTGTGTGTGTGTGTGTGTGTGTGTGTGTGTGTGTGTGTGTGTGTGTGTGTGTGTGTGTGTGTGTGTGTGTGTGTGTGTGTGTGTGTGTGTGTGTGTGTGTGTGTGTGTGTGTGTGTGTGTGTGTGTGTGTGTGTGTGTAAGGAGGATCAGTTTGGGTGGGGTTCAGTGTTCTGTTACACAATGACAGATATGCCCCAAGGTGTTCCTGCTTCTGTATCTCTCCCTCTCCCCCCTCTTCCCCTCTCACTCTTCTCTCTCCCCTTCTGACCCTCCTCTCTCTACCCCTCTCCCCCCTCTTCGCCTCTCCCTCTCCTCTCTCTCCCCCTCTGACTCTCCTCTCTACCCCTCTCCCCCTCCTCTCTCTCCCCCTCTGACCCTCCTCTCTCCCCCTCTGACCCTCCTCTCTCCCCCTCTGACCCTCCTCTCTCCCCCTCTGACCCTCTTCTCTACCCCTCTGGTCCTACTCTCTCTACCCCCTCACCCTCTTCTCTCTCCCCCTCTCACCCTCCTCTCTCTCCCCCTCTGACCCTCCTCTCTCCCCCTCTTTATTCTTTACCTTCCGGAAAAGACCCTCTTGTTAGAATACTGTCTCCGATGTGGGCCTGAATGACAATGCTCTACACAATGAGCGTGTCTGCTCAGGTAGTCCTGTGCTATGTGTGTTTGAGTGTCAGAGAGGTTGACAAAAGAGAGTTTAGTTTCCCCCCCTCCAGTCAGACGCTGAGCTGTGGGGAGTCATGTAGCGCATGGGTGTAGTTAGAGTGTCGGATTAGTAATCAGAAGGTCCCTGTTTCAACTGTGCCAACATGACATTGTGTACTTGGGCAAGGCACTTCACTATACTTGCCTCAGGGGGGAATGTCCCTATACTTGCTGTAAGTCGCTCTGGATAAGAGCGTCCGATAAATGAATAAATGTGAGCTCTAACTTGTGTGTGAGCTCTACCTTGTGTGTGTGGTAGAAAGGAGGAGAAATGACAGATAATCCAGTTTGATCTTCATATTCTTTATGTCACAGCAAGTTCCTGTCTGACTCAGTAACACATCGTCATCCCTGTCACATGGAACACCCTGCAGAACCCTGGAATACCCTGCAGAACCCTGGAATACCCTGCAGAACCCTAGAACACTCTTCAGAACCCTGGAACTCCTCTCTTCTATTGAACACACTGAACACCCTGTCCTCTCCAGGTAGGAGCTGGTCACCCCAGGTGTGTTTCTCCAGGTAGGAGCTGGTCACCCCAGGTGTGTTTCTCCAGGTAGGAGCTGGTCACCCCAGGTGTGTTTCTCCAGGTAGGAGCTGGTCACAGCAGGTGTGTTTCTCCAGGTAGGAGCTGGTCACCCCAGGTGTGTTTCTCCAGGTAGGAGCTGGTCACCCCAGGTGTGTTTCTCCAGGTAGGAGCTGGTCACCCCAGGTGTGTTTCTCCAGGTAGGAGCTGGTCACCCCAGGTGTGTTTCTCCAGGTAGGAGCTGGTCACCCCAGGTGTGTTTCTCCAGGTAGGAGCTGGTCACCCCAGGTGTGTTTCTCCAGGTAGGAGCTGGTCACCCCAGGTGTGTTTCTCCAGATCACAGGAGCGTCAGGCTAAAGCAGAGGTCTGTCCCAGACATCAGACAGGGTTTGGTACCAGTACAGGATCCTTGTGAGTGTGTGATCTGAACTGCCCCTACAGTCCTGTGTGGGACTCTCCCTGAAGCTAGGTAGCTGATGGAGCTGGTGAACAGTGCATCTGTATTTGGCATATTGGTTAACATATGGAAGGAGCACTACTAAATTCTTCATGCACAGAATATTTCAATACAATCTTCTTACATATATAACAGTGTAATGTAACGTAAACTGGTAAAAGTATGACAAAAGTTAAGGATGAACAGGAAAAAAAGGATATAAAAAATGTGCAACAGTCTGATATATCCTCTCACTTTCACTTTTTCTCTCTCTGTCTCTCTCACTCACTCAGTCACACAAAGATAGAAGATTTAGATCAATACATATTTGTCTAAAGTTTAACTGACTATAGTGATGACTGTATATTTTAGTAACTATAAAACGACATTTCTACAAAGATTTTAAAACACACACTGTGCAATATGTAGATGAAGCTGTTATTTGACTAGGGGCGCATACATTTGATACAAAATAAAAAATTCAAGCATATAAATAACGACTACATATTTGTTGTAATCTAGATTTGTCCTATAATCCATGAGGAGTTTCACAACAGAGAAGGACCACGGCTGTTTGACTTCACCACAGGAGGCAGCAGAGTGTCAAGGCCTCCTGCTCCCAGCTTCCCCCCCTGCAGAGGAACACCCTCTACCAGGCTGTGGTGGGGCGAGAAGGGGAAGGGGAGAGGAACCCCCCTCCACCAGGCTCTGGTAGGGGGAGATGGGGGAGAGAGAGAGGAGGGATTAGCTCAGGGTTATGTGTTTCAGATGATGGCGGCCAAACCAACACCAGCGTAGGCATCACCTAGTAACCCAACCATGAGCAAGCTACACCTAGCCCTCTGCTGCTAACACTGCTAACACCCTCTGCTGCTAACACCCTCTGCTGCTAACACTGCTAACACCCTCTGCTGCTAACACCCTCTGCTACCACACTGCTAACACCCTCTGCTGCTAACACCCTCTGTTGCTAACACTGCTAACACCCTCTGTTGCTAACACTGCTAACACCCTCTGCTGCTAACACTGCTAACACCCTCTGCTGCTAACACCCTCTGCTACCACACTGCTAACACCCTCTGCTACCACACTGCTAACACCCTCTGCTGCTAACACCCTCTGCTGCTAACACCCTCTGCTACCACACTGCTAACACCCTCTGCTGCTAACACCCTCTGCTACCACACTGCTAACACCCTCTGCTGCTAACACCCTCTGTTGCTAACACTGCTAACACCCTCTGCTGCTAACACTGCTAACACCCTCTGCTGCTAACACCCTCTGCTGCTACCACACTGCTAATACCCTCTGCTGCTAACACCCTCTGCTGCTACCACACTGCTAACACCCTCTGCTGCTAACACCCTCTGCTGCTAACACTGCTAACACCCTCTGCTGCTAACACCCTCTGCAGCTAACAGCTGCTAGCACCCGCTATAGCCACCACAGTGCTAACAGCTGCTAGCACCCCCTGTAGCCACCGCACTGCTAACAGCTGCTAGCACCCCCTGTAGCCACCGCACTGCTAAAAGCTGCTAGCACCCCCTGTAGCCACCGCACTGCTAACAGCTGCTAGCACCCCCTGTAGCCACCGCACAGCTAACAGCTGCTAGCACCCCCTGTAGCCACCACACTGCTAACAGCTGCTAGCACCCCCTGTAGCCACCGCACAGCTAACAGCCTCCCCCCGGTGAGGAAGAGGCCCGACACCATGATCCCGTCACAGCTGTGCTTCCTCTATCAGGTGCGTCTCCCAATCACAGAGGCAGCCTCGGGGTTGAACATCCCTCTGATTGGCTCCTGTAGCTGTCAGTCAGGGCCTGATTCTAATTCTAGGTCTGTGATTGGAGGAGGTGTCGACCTATAACCCTGAAAACACCCTAGTCATCCAGAGGCTCCGCCCCCCTGTCAGTCCTTACCTTTACCTGCCTTATAGACACACCCACTCTTTGGGCTGCGTTAGCAAAGTCCGTGCCGGGTCATGAGCGTGCACGTGCCCTTGAGCGTGCACGAGGCCCTCCTCAGTAGCGTACTGGGGTGTTTGAGGAAGGAGAAACACATGCTGACATCCAGACACACTAACAACACGCTAACATCCAGACACACTAACAACATGCTAACATCCAGACACACTAACAACATGCTAACATCCAGACACACTAACAACATGCTAACATCCAGACACACTAACAACATGCTAACATCCAGACACCCTAACAACATGCTAACATCCAGACACACTAACAACACGCTAACATCCAGACACACTAACAACATGCTAACATCCAGACACACTAACAACATGCTAACATCCAGACACACTAACAACATGCTAACATCCAGACACACTAACAACATGCTAACATCCAGACACCCTAACAACATGCTAACATCCAGACACCCTAACAACATGCTGACATCCAGACACCCTAACAACATGCTAACATCCAGACACACTAACAACATGCTAACATCCAGACACACTAACAACATGCTAACATCCAGACACACTAACAACATGCTAACATCCAGACACACTAACAACATGCTAACATCCAGACATACTAACAACATGCTAACATCCAGACATACTAACAACATGCTAACATCCAGACATACTAACAACATGCTAACATCCAGACATACTAACAACATGCTAACATCCAGACATACTAACAACATGCTCTGTCTGCTTTAGCAACCTTTCCCAGAAGCTTCTTTTGACTGGGAGGTGTTTTGTTAACATAAAGTTCAACGCCAAATCAAGTCTTAGCAGGCAGTGGTAAGTGTGTGTGAGTGTGTGTGAGTGTGTGTGAGAGTGTGTGAGTGTGTGTGAGAGTGTGTGAGTGTGTGTGAGTGTGTGTGAGAGTGTGTGAGTGTGTGTGAGAGTGTGTGAGTGTGTGTGTGAGAGTGTGTGAGTGTGTGTGAGTGTGTGTGAGAGTGTGTGAGAGTGTGTGAGTGTGTGACAGACAGTGAGATCAGTGAGAAAGCACCTGCTAGACTAGTTTAACAGCCCCAGGTCAAACCCAGTGGATTCCTGGGAACTCACAGCCTTGCAGTCAGCTGGGCTCTCTACAGGAAGACAAGGTGTGCTACTGGAGCTCAACACACACACCTGGTATCCCTGCACGGCACTGATCAGGTCCTTGACTCCGCTGCTGTAGGTCAGGCTGGGCATGCGCACCAGAGCACCAGGGGAGGACAGCTGTGGGGGGAAGAACCCCAGGGTGGAGGGGGAACCTGGGGGGCTGGAGACAGGGAGGGGGGGGGGTTAGCAGGTTACCAGGAGAGGGGAGGGGGAACCTGGGGGGCTAGAGACAGGGGGGGGGGGGTTAGCAGGTTACCAGGAGAGGGGAGGGGGAACCTGGGGGGCTAGAGACAGGGGGGGGGGGGGGGGGGGGGGGGGGTTAGCAGGTTACCAAGAGAGGGGAGGGGGAACCTGGGGGGCTAGAGACAGGGGGGGGGGGGGGTTAGCAGGTTACCAGGAGAGGGGAGGGGGAACCTGGGGGGCTGGAGACAGGGGGGGGGGGGGGGGGGGGGGTTAGCAGGTTACCAGGAGAGGGGAGGGGGAACCTGGGGGGCTAGAGACAGGGGGGGGGGGGGGGTTAGCAGGTTACCAGGAGAGGGGAGGGGGGTTACCAGGAAACAGGAGGGGGGTTACCAAGAGAGGGAGGGGGGGTTACCAAGAGGGGGAGGGGGGTTACCAGGAGGGGGAGGGGGGTTACCAGGAGGGGGAGGGGGGGTTACCAAGAGGGGGAGGGGGGTTACCAGGAGGGGGAGGGGGGTTACCAGGAGGGGGAGGGGGGGTTACCAAGAGGGGGAGGGGGGTTACCAGGAGGGGGAGGGGGGTTACCAGGAGGGGGAGGGGGGGTTACCAAGAGGGGGGTTACCAGGAGGGGGAGGGGGGTTACCAGGAGGGGGAGGGGGGTTACCAGGAGGGGGAGGGGGGTTACCAAGAGGGGGGAGGGGGGTTACCAGGAGGGGGAGGGGGGTTACCAGGAGGGGGAGGGGGGTTACTGGCACACACACTTGTTCTAGCTACCTGGGGTAGTATGCAGTGTAGTTCATGTACAGCTGTGCTGAAGTGGGGTAGTAGGAGTGTCCAGGGGGCAGGGGGCGGGGACCCAAGAGCATCTGACCAATGGGAGGGTAGAGGGCAGTGGCGTCTGCTGAGAAGATGGGCGCAGCTGATGTGAAGCCATATGTAGGAGGAGACAAGCCTGGGGGGGAGGAAGACAGGGTGAGACAGGTCTGGGGGTGAGGACAGGGTGAGACAAGTCTGGGGGTGAGGACAGGTCTGGGGGTGAGGACAGGGTGAGACAGGTCTGGGGGTGAGGACAGGTCTGGGGGTGAGGACAGGTCTGGGGGTGAGACAGTAGGGTGAGACAGGTCTGGGGGTGAGGACAGGTCTGGGGGTGAGACAGTAGGGTGAGACAGGTCTGGGGGTGAGGACAGGTCTGGGGGTGAGACAGTAGGGTGAGACAGTAGGGTGAGACAGTAGGGTGAGACAGTAGGGTGAGACAGGTCTGGGGGTGAGGACAGGTCTGGGGGTGAGGACAGGTCTGGGGGTGAGGACAGGTCTGGGGGTGAGACAGTAGGGTGAGACAGTAGGGTGAGACAGGTCTGGGGGTGAGGACAGGTCTGGGGGTGAGGACAGGGTGAGACAGGTCTGGGGGTGAGGACAGGTCTGGGGGTGAGGACAGGTCTGGGGGTGAGGACAGGTCTGGGGGTGAGGACAGGTCTGGGGGTGAGGACAGGTCTGGGGGTGAGGACAGGTCTGGGGGTGAGACAGTAGGGTGAGACAGTAGGGTGAGACAGAATAGCAGACAGAGCATGGTGCTTTTTAAACACAGCTCTCTGTTCCCACGGCGCTCATGCAACACAAACTGACCCTGAATGTCTCAGAACTCTCAGGTGTGTATCTGGACCACAATGCATCACTAAAGACGTCTCCTGTGCATGCAACACCTCCCCCCAAAATCACACAGAGAATAACCAGAGGTAACGCACACACACACACGCACACACACACACACACACACACACACACACACACACAGATCAGGTGTCTTCTCCCTCCTAGTCAGATTAGACCCCCCCCATCCTTCCACAGTTCTAGATCAAAGAAAAGTATGAGGAAGGAGGAGGAGGAGGGGGGCAGGATCTCCCTCTGACCTCTGACCTCCCCCCCTCCTCCTCCCCTGCCCCCCAGACAGACCCCCACCTTCCCTGCGTTCCCGAAGCTCCCAGCTCCCAGCAGCACTTACGTCTGGACTTACATGGCGGTGGGCTGAGGCCTGTCCCCGTCCTGCGGCTGTGTGTGTGTGTGTGTGTGTGAGACAGGGATCCTCCCATCAGCACCAGGGCCATCTCCTCAGCGCTGCAGGAGAACACCTCCACATAGCGCCTGGGGGCTCCTGCTCGCCCTGCAGGGCCACACATCACCTGCTTGTGGAGGCGCTGGGAAGCACAGAAGGCTCGCTCTGCTGACGACATCTGGATGAAGCAATCACCTGAGGGCCGACCCTGAGGAGACACAGAGAGGGTGAGAGAGTGTGTCAGTGTGTGTGTATGTCAGTGTGTGTGTGTGTCAGTGTGTTTGTGTATGGGTGTGTCAGTGTGTGTGTGTGTGTGTGTGTGTGTGTGTGTGTGTGTGTGTCAGAGTGTGTATGTGTGTCAGTGTGTGTATGTGTGTCTGTGTGTGTGTCAGTGTGTGTGTCAGTGTGTATGTGTGTCAGTGTGTGTGTGTGTGTCAGTGTGTTTGTGTATGGGTGTGTAAGGGTGTGTGTGTGTGTATGTGTGTCAGTGTGTGTGTGTCAGTGTGTGTGTGCTGGTACCTGCTGGTTGAGCACCATGTGAACTCCTTGAGGTCTGATGTCCTGGATGAACTCTCCCAGGAAGGTGAGGATGTCCTCCATGCTGGCAGAGTAGGGCAGACCCCGCAGACGCACGCAGTCCCTCAGCCCTCCAGGGGGGGGCAGGAGAGACACGGCGGGCAGCAGAGACACCAGAGGGGCAGGGGCAACGGGGATCAGGGGGGCAGATGAGTACCTGTTTAACACCTTCACACACACACACACACAAACACACACAGTTACACACTTACAAAACACAAAGTTACAAGTTATACCTGATTCAAGCAGAGCATCTGTGTGTGTGTGTGTGTGTGACTGTGTGTGAATGTGTGTGACTGTGTGTGTGACTGTGTGTATGATTGTGTGTGATTGTGTGTGACTGTGTGTGTGACTGTGTGTGTGTGTGACTGTGTGTGTGTGAGACTGTGTGTGTGTGACTGTGACTGTGTGTGTGTGACTGTGACTGTGTGTGTGTGTGTCCTGTTAATCCACAGGGCATCAGTGTGTTTACAGTCCTGGCTAGGTAATAAACCCAACTGTCTCCTCCTCACAGAAATACCATTCAGACACCACTGCTTAGCAAGGAACACACCGGATGGGAAGGTGTGTGTGTGTGTGAGTGTGTGAGTGTGTGAGTGTGTGAGTGTGTGAGTGTGTGTGGGTTTGTGTGTGTAAGGTAATCTTTCACAGACCATTGCTTAAGTGTTTACTCAACAAGCCTTCTATTGACCAGAACTCCTGGCAGTAATGGAGAACGCAAACACATGCGTGCACTCACATACACACTCACACACACACACACACACACACACATACACACTCACATACACACTCACACACACACACACATACACACTCACATACACACTCACATACACACACACACTCACACACACACTCACACACACACTCACACACACACTCACATACACACTCACATACACACTCACACACACACACACACACACACACACACACACACTCACACACACCCACATACACACACACACACACACACACACACCCTGACTCACCTGCTGAACTTCAGCAGCAGTGCTCTTGAACAGTTCGATGTATCTCTTCCCCAGGATGTCCTTGTGCTTCCTGAGAGCACACTGAGCATGCTCCTCACAGGAGAAGAGGACGAACGCATCTCCAGTGGGACGGCCGTCTGGGAAACGTACGAACAGGATGCCCTCCCTCCCCCCGCTGACCTCACACACCTCCCCAGGGGCCTCGCTCCCCCCCGGGCCCCTAGTCTCCCCCGGGCCCCCAGCCTCTCCCGGGCCCCCAGCCTCCCCTGGGGCCCTGCCCTGGGAGAAGAAGGCCAGCACCTGGTCATGGGAGGCGCTGAAGGGCAGACCTCTCATCCTGATGATGACCTGAGCCTCCTGGGACAAGAACTCTGCTGCCTCATTAGAGGTACCTGACACACACACACACACACACACAGATACACACACACACACATGCAGATACACACATGCAGACACACACACACACACACATGCAGATACACACATGCAGACACACACACACACACACATGCAGATACACACACAGATACACACACACACGCAGACACAGACACACACACACACAGATACACACACACACACATGCAGACACATATACATGCAGACACACACACACATGCAGACCCATATACATGCAGACACACATACACACACGCACACACACACATGCAGATACACACACATGTAGACACAAACACAAGCATGAAGACCAAGCTGGAAGATGTTGTGTCGTGTGCTGGTAAAAACACATGGATGTTGGTGTCAGGTGACAACTCAGGTGACAGGTCAGGTGACAAGTCTCACCTCCAGCTATCTTCAGGAAGTCCTCACCTGTTGCTTTGTATACCTGCAGAAACAGGAAGGTAAGTACAGTATGCTTAGTTCAGCAGGGTTAGTACAGCAGGGTTAGTACAGCAGAGTTAGTACAGCAGGGTTAGCACAGCAGGGTTAGTACAGCAGGGTTAGCACAGCAGGGTTAGTACAGCAGAGTTAGTACAGCAGGGTTAGTACAGCAGGGTTAGCACAGCAGGGTTAGTACAGCAGGGTTAGTACAGCAGGGTTAGCACAGCAGAGTTAGTACAGCAGGGTTAGTACAGCAGGGTTAGTACAGCAGGGTTAGTACAGCAGGGTTAGTACAGCAGAGTTAGTACAGCAGGGTTAGTACAGCAGGGTTAGTACAGCAGGGTTAGTACAGCAGGGTTAGTACAGCAGAGTTAGTACAGCAGGGTTAGTACAGCAGGGTTAGTACAGCAGGGTTAGTACAGCAGAGTTAGTACAGCAGGGTTAGTACAGCAGAGTTAGTACAGCAGAGTTAGTACAGCAGGGTTAGTACAGCAGGGTTAGTACAGCAGAGTTAGTACAGCAGGGTTAGTACAGCAGGGTTAGTACAGCAGAGTTAGTACAGCAGGGTTAGTACAGCAGAGTTAGTACAGCAGGGTTAGTACAGCAGGGTTAGTACAGCAGGGTTAGTACAGCAGGGTTAGCACAGCAGGGTTAGTACAGCAGATTTAGTACAGCAAGGTTAGTACAGCAGAGTTAGTACAGCAGAGTTAGTACAGCAGGGTTAGTACAGCAGAGTTAGTACAGCAGGGTTAGTACAGCAGGGTTAGTACAGCAGGGTTATGGTGGGGGGCTTGATAGAGTTAATAAGTGCTGGTTGCTACTCTTGCCTCTATGTATCTGTTGCCCATGTGGTGTTTGTGTCTCTGCAGAGCCATGTCTCTGTGCTCCTCACTCACAAAGCGGACCAGAGCCTCTCCATTCCTCCGGCCCTGTGCGTTCAGACACAGAGCTGCACCCCCCCTGAAACAACACCACATTACTGAAGTGCTATTCATTAATACCTTACAACACACACACTCTCTCTCTCACACACACACACACATACACACACTGACCTGGCCATGTTCAAGCCCCTGAAAAAGCGAGCGATGTCCTGGTCAGATGATTGCCATGGTAACCCCCTTGCTCTGATCACTGTGTTATCACAAACACGCTCCATCTTACTGCTGCACGCACACACACACACACACACACACACACACACACACACACACATTAGCATCATGTCTTCCATCAGATGGTAGAATGAAATACATCAAAGATGTGTTCTTACCAAGTGCCTGTTTCAAACTTGTCATTGACCCTCTCTGGGTTAGAGAACTTGTGACCTGGGAATACAGAAAGAGTTAAAAAAGGACACCAGAAATATGCTGACATCATTCCTACTGGGTCAGATAGTCCTGGTGTATAATAGTCCTGGTGTATAATAGTCCTGGTGTATCAGATAGTCCTGGTGTATCAGATAGTCCTGCTGTATCAGATAGTCCTGGTGTATCAGATAGTCCTGGTGTATAATAGTCCTGGTGTATAATAGTCCTGGTGTATCAGATAGTCCTGGTGTATCAGATAGTCCTGGTGTATCAGATAGTCCTGGTGTATCAGATAGTCCTGGTGTATAATAGTCCTGGTGTATCAGATAGTCCTGGTGTATCAGATAGTCCTGGTGTATAATAGTCCTGGTGTATCAGATAGTCCTGGTGTATCAGATAGTCCTGGTGTATAATAGTCCTGGTGTATCAGATAGTCCTGGTGTATCAGATAGTCCTGGTGTATCTTAGTCCTGCTGTATCATATAGTCCTGGTGTATCAGATAGTCCTGGTGTATAATAGTCCTGGTGTATAATAGTCCTGGTGTATCAGATAGTCCTGGTGTATCAGATAGTCCTGGTGTATCAGATAGTCCTGGTGTATCAGATAGTCCTGGTGTATAATAGTCCTGGTGTATAATAGTCCTGGTGTATAATAGTCCTGGTGTATCAGATAGTCCTGGTGTATCAGATAGTCCTGGTGTATCAGATAGTCCTGGTGTATAATAGTCCTGGTGTATCATATAGTCCTGGTGTATCAGATAGTCCTGGTGTATAATAGTCCTGGTGTATAATAGTCCTGGTGTATCAGATAGTCCTGGTGTATAATAGTCCTGGTGTATCAGATAGTCCTGGTGTATCAGATAGTCCTGCTGTATCAGATAGTCCTGCTGTATCAGATAGTCCTGGTGTATAATAGTCCTGGTGTATAATAGTCCTGGTGTATCAGATAGTCCTGGTGTATCAGATAGTCCTGCTGTATTAGTGTGTCTGCATGTGTGTGTGCTGCTTACAGAGAGGCTTGGACAGTAGATTGAGGACCACCATGGCCATGATGTGGATCTGCTGTGCTGCCTGGGAGCTGAAGGACACATCCTCCTCAACATTCACACCAAGAGCTGAGCACAGGGTCAAGGAGCACAGTGTTGAGGAGCACAGTGTTGAGGAGCACAGTGTGTCAAGGAGCACACAGGAACCGGCAAGACATGTTTGACAGACACACGGCCTTGACACTGTGTGTGTGTGTGTGTGTGTGTGTGTGTACGTGTGTGTAGCAGTAGAGTCCTGCTGTTATGGGCGTGTGTAGCAGGTCCTGTTGGCTAAACAGTGTTTCTCTAATGGCTAAAGACGTCTCCATTGTGTCTTTATTTGCATTTCAAAACCTCTAGTTCTGTAGCCAACACCCTGTGGCGTTGTGTAGTAATGTGTAGGTGTGTGTATGGGTGAGTATGTGTGTGTGTAAGTGTGTGTATGGGTGAGTAGGTGTGTGTATGAGTGTAGGTGTGTTTTCAGCTGACAGTGTGAAGCTCCCCCCCTCAGGGGTTAAGGTGGAGCAATGGAGCTGTTCAGAGGATGTTCACCCTCATCTAAACCTCTTAAAACCCTATCTTGTATTTTATATTTGTTCTGTTATTACTGTATTTATATACGTTAACCTGTTATTCTGAGTACTGTACTGGACCCTGCTGCTGTTGTAAACTGCAGTTTCCCCACTGCGGGACAAATACATGATGTTCTGTTCTGACTGTCCAGGACAGACCAGCTACAGGAAGCAGGATACAGTCAGCCATGAGCTGCACATCCAGGCGCTTCACAGCAGACGAGGGGAAGAGCTTCAGGAACTCTTTCCGCAGGTCGAAGAAAGAGAAGAAGCACTCTGGAAGCACGATGTTCTGGAGGAGAGGAAGACAGCCAATCAGCTTTGTCAGAGGATGATGGAAGCTTTGCCATGGTAACTGTTAGATGGCTATGGTCAGCTGTTGAAAGCTTATTGCCGTAATATAAATAGTAACTCGTATCAGGACAGGTCTCCTAAATGGATGAGTGTCCCATGGAAACAGGGGTAAGGATATGGAGGAATCTGATATGAAGAAGAACAATGTATTTGTGTGTATTTGTGTGTATCTGTGTGTATCTGTGTGTACCTACTATGCCACTTCCACCTTAGGGGTCAAGAAGATATTTTCACACGATCTTTTAGGAAGTCTCACATTTCAACATTGTGTAAAACTGCAAACAAGACTACAGGTGCTGACATAACATGTTGCTTTGTTCTGATGTCTCTCCCCCTGACCTGAGGTCTGTGCCACAGCTGTGCTCTCCCCCTGACCTGAGGTCTGTGCCACAGCTGTGCTCTCACCCTGACCTGAGGTCTGTGCCACAGCTGTGCTCTCACCCTGACCTGAGGTCTGTGCCACAGCTGTGCTCTCCCCCTGACCTGAGGTCTGTGCCACAGCTGTGCTCTCACCCTGACCTGAGGTCTGTGCCACAGCTGTGCTCTCACCCTGACCTGAGGTCTGTGCCACAGCTGTGCTCTCACCCTGACCTGAGGTCTGTGCCACAGCTGTGCTCTCACCCTGACCTGAGGTCTGTGCCACAGCTGTGCTCTCACCCTGACCTGAGGTCTGTGCCACAGCTGTGCTCTCACCCTGACCTGAGGTCTGTGCCACAGCTGTGCTCTCACCCTGACCTGAGGTCTGTGCCACAGCTGTGCTCTCACCCTGACCTGAGGTCTGTGCTACAGCTGTGCTCTCACCCTGACCTGAGGTCTGTGCCACAGCTGTGCTCTCACCCTGACCTGAGGTCTGTGCTACAGCTGTGCTCTCACCCTGACCTGAGGTCTGTGCCACAGCTGTGCTCTCACCCTGACCTGAGGTCTGTGCCACAGCTGTGCTCTCACCCTGACCTGAGGTCTGTGCTACAGCTGTGCTCTCACCCTGACCTGAGGTCTGTGCCACAGCTGTGCTCTCACCCTGACCTGAGGTCTGTGCTACAGCTGTGCTCTCACCTTGGCTGCAGCCTCAGGGTGGATGACCTGGCGGATGTGGAGCGGCCCGTCTGTGCACAAACACAGGGATGTTCCTGAGTCAGAACTGTTCACCTCGTTCATCAGTCTGAGATGAAACTGCAAGAGACACATTTTGATATGAGGCACAGGTATGATACTGACAGCAGGTAGGATACAGACACAGCAGGTAGGATACTGACAGCAGGTAGGATACTGACAGCAGGTAGGATACTGACAGCAGGTAGGATACTGACAGCAGGTAGGATACAGACACAGCAGGTACGATACAGACACAGCAGGTACGATACTGACAGCAGGTACAATACAGACACAGCAGGTACGATACAGACACAGCAGGTACGATACTGACAGCAGGTACGATACAGACATAGCAGGTCCGATACAGACACAGCAGGTACGATACAGACACAGCAGGTACGATACTGACAGCAGGTACGATACAGACACAGCAGGTCCGATACAGACACAGCAGGTATGATACTGACACAGCAGGTACGATACAGACACAGCAGTTATGATACTGACACAGCAGGTACGATACTGACAGCAGGTACGATACAGACACAGCAGGTCCGATACAGACACAGCAGGTAGGATACAGACACAGCAGGTACGATACAGACACAGCAGGTACGATACTGACAGCAGGTACAATACAGACACAGCAGGTACGATACAGACACAGCAGGTACGATACAGACACAGCAGGTACGATACTGACAGCAGGTACGATACAGACACAGCAGGTACGATACAGACAGCAGGTAGGATACAGACACAGCAGGTACGATACTGACACAGACACAGCAGGTACGATACTGACAGCAGGTACGATACAGACACAGACACAGCAGGTACGATACTGACAGCAGGTACGATACTGACAGCAGGTACGATACAGACACAGCAGTTATGATACTCATCCTCACTACTCTCATCTGGGGAGACAGGAAGTAGCAGCTGTTTCTGAAGTCCTTTCAGAGGCCAACCCTCACACTAACACAGCCAGACTGGTTCTGCTACACCTCATTATGTAAAGTCTTCTCATTTGCCTGCAGGTCTAGTAAGATCCACACCTCCTTATCTCTCTGCTTAACTGACTTTCTAGAACAGTGACTTACACTCATTCAGTTTCAGCATATCGGGACCCTTGTTGATGAAGGATCACTGACAGTGTTTGATTCCAGGCTCTACATGCTGTGTAGACTAGGAGAACACAGTGAACCAGCCTGTCCAGCAGCAGGTTCGAAGACAGACAAGCAAGGCTTTATTAACTGTGTGGTTAAGACAAGGAGCCTCCAGTGTGTGTGTGGGTGTGCGTGTGTGGGTGTGTGTTACCTGTGTTACAGCCTGGTCCAGGCTGGGAGCAGAGCAGACCAGAGGCTCTTCTTCTGCTGGAGGGTCTGACAGCTCCGGTTTAATGAACAACTCATTTAACTTCCCCAACTGGACCAGAAAACAGATCAGATTTTATAAACTGGGTTTTAGTTATGATGAATGATGAATCCCTAAAGAAGCCATGACTATATGAAGATAACACAAATAGCTTTTTAACAAAGTAACATTGTTTTTAACTACAGTGTAGTTGTAATAACGCAATAATGATGGATGGGCAAGATGTAAACTCTTAATTCACTATTTGATCAAAGTATGAACATTCCTACCTTGTGGTTGCTGAGATCCAGCAGTTGCCATAGCAGCAGGGTGATCTCCCCCTCATCAGATCCCAACAGATCCCCGCTCGCGCCAGATGTGGTCGTGAAAAACAAAACCAGGTGGTCTACCTGTGCCGTCATTTTACAATAAATACCAAGAAAAAAACCGAATCACCAGTAAAGTGGACTGAATGGAAGCACACAGGCGCC
>CM059294.1:16542500-16582500 GCA_030340665.1 Neosalanx taihuensis
GTGTGGGTCCCAGCTCTGGAGCAAGCTTCTGGCCTGCTGGCTAAAGGCCTGGGCTGTCTGATTGGACAAGGGGAGGGCAAGTGGGAGGAGCCGATAGGGGCTCTGGTGCAGTGGGCTCTTCAGGGTCTGAGTATGGATATTGCACTGACTCAGCCCATCGCTCTGAACCTCAGACAGCTGAAAGCTGGTGCTAAGCTGGCATCCTGTCTGGCAGAGTCCCCACAGGGCCTCACGGTGCTGCTGCGCGAGGGGGCCCTGAGCCTCCTGCTGGAGCTCCTCCACAGGGACCACATCTCATCTACGCTGAAGCTCAGCTTACTGAGGGCGCTGGACGCGTTGACCAGCGCCCCTGCTGGTGTGGAGGCCTTCCTGCACTCAGAGGGAGCACAGAGGAGTGGATACCAGGTGAGGAACTCTCCCTCGCTGAACCTGTTGTTGTTCAGGATCTTGGTGGTTAGGGTTAAGATTATGGGATGTTTGGCTGTTTGCAGCGTCTGGTCCAGTTGTTCCTCCGCGAGGAGACAGTGAGGGTGGTAACCGCTGGCAACGCCGTGCTGCAGAAGAGCCACGCCTATGAGGTGCTGAGTGACCTGCAGCACACAGCTGCAGCCTGGAGCCATCCTCCACAGGTACACACACACACACAGGTACACACACAGGTACACACACAGGTACACACACAGGTACACACACACACACACACACAGGTACACACACAGGTACACACACACACACAGGTACACACACAGGTACACACACAGGTACACACACACACACACAGGTACACACACAGGTACACACACAGGTACACACACAGGTACACACACACACACACACGCAGGTACACACACAGGTACACACACACACACACAGGTACACACACAGGTACACACACAGGTACACACACAGGTACACACACACACACACACGCAGGTACACACACAGGTACACACACACACACACAGGTACACACACAGGTACACACACAGGTACACACACAGGTACACACACACACAGGTACACACACAGGTACACACACACACACACACACAGGTACACACACACACACACACAGGTACACACACAGGTACACACACACACACACACACACACAGGTACACACACACAGGTACACACACACGCAGGTACACACACAGGTACACACACACACACACACACACACACACACACACACACACAGGTACACAGGTACACACACACACACAGGTACACAGGCAGGTACACACACACACACAGGTATACACACACTCTCACACACAGGTACACACACAGAACTGGAAAGCACATTATGAGAGTTCCACATGTTTGCTTGTGTCCTGGTTTGTCAGGAGGAGATGGAGGAAGCTGAGAGCCCCATGGAGGAGGAGCCAGTGTTAGGCCCCTCCCCTGTGACAGAGGGAGAGCTTGATAGGATGGAAGGTGTCTTAGGCCCCTCCCCCGTGACAGAGGGAGAGCTTGATAGGATGGAAGGAGTCTTAGGCCCCTCCCCCGTGACAGAGGGAGAGCTCGATAGGATGGAAGGAGTCTTAGGCCCCTCCCCTGTGACAGAAGGAGAGCTCGATAGGATGGAAGGAGTCTTAGGCCCCTCCCCTGTGACAGAAGGAGAGCTTGATAGGATAGCAGGAGTGTTAGGCCCCTCCCCTGTGACAGAGGCAGAGCTTGATAGGATGGCAGGAGTTCTGGAGGAGTGGCTCCACCTGTTGGAGATGGCCCCCCACAGCATGGTGCAGCCTCCTGGGAAGGCCTTCCCCACCACCGCCCGCATCACCGGACCCCAGGAGAGAGACGACCCCTACCCTACCCTGTACAGGTACACACACACACACACAGAGGACCCCTACCCTGTACAGGTACAGGTACACACACACACACACACACACACACACACACAGAGGACCCCTACCCTGTACAGGTACACACACACACGCACACACACACACACACACACAGAGGACCCCTACCCTGTACAGGTGTACACACACACACACACACACAGAGGACCCCTACCTTGTACAGGTACACACACACACACAGAGGACCCCTACCTTGTACAGGTACACACACACACACACACACACACACACACACACACACAGAGGACCCCTACCCTGTACAGGTACACACACACACACACACACACACAGAGGACCCCTACCTTGTACAGGTACACACACACACACACACACACACACACAGAGGACCCCTACCCTGTACAGGTACACACACACACACACACACACACAGAGGACCCCTACCTTGTACAGGTACACACACACACACACACACACAGAGGACCCCTACCCTGTACAGGTACACACACACACACACACACACACACAGAGGACCCCTACCCTGTACAGGTACACACACACACAGAGGACCCCTACCCTGTACAGGTACACACACACACAGAGGACCCCTACCCTGTACAGGTACACACACACACAGAGGACCCCCACCCTGTACAGGTACACACACACACACACAGAGGACCCCTACCCTGTACAGGTACACACACACAGAGGACCCCCACCCTGTACAGGTACACACACACACACACACACAGAGGACCCCCACCCTGTACAGGTACACACACAGCCTGGACACTGTACACTGGCAGTGTTGTGTGTTACTATACAGGCCAATGAAAGGAGCTGTTGTGTGTTAACTTGTTGAATGTGTGTCATCAGGTACATGCACGCGTGTCACTTCCTGGAGAGCGTGGCGGTGGTCCTGTCTGCGGCGACGGGGGCGGGGCATGTGGCCGTCACTCAGGCTGTCCGTGAGCTCCTGCGCTTCCTGTCTCTCACCCAATCAGGGCTGCTGTTTCTCCTGGCCCAGCCCACTCCAACCAACTTGATTCTTCGTGTCTTAGCAACTGTCGCCGAGACTGAGGGGGAGGAGACTGTGTTCTCTGGGGGCGACGGGGGGCACACCGGGCCCGGGCTGGGGGAGGAGGGTCTGGGGGCGTGGCTTATGCAGGCTCTGCACGCCCTCCAGAGCGTCTCAGAGCTGATGAGTCATGTGGCGGCGGGGGGGGAGGGAGGGGAGGGGCTGGAGGAGGGGGATAGCCCGGACGTTCTGAGCATGCTCCATGCTCTCTACCTCATCACCTTCACCCAGACAGGACGCAGTGCTGTGGCTCATGTGTTCAGTCTGGACAACAACCTGACCTGCCTGATCACCCTGCTACAACACCACGGCAAGGAGGGCCCAGGGTGAGAGGGGGGAGAGGAGGGGGGAGGGGAGGGCCCAGGGTGAGGGGGGGGAGAGGGCAGGGGGATATGTGTGTGTGTCAGCTCTTGCTAATGTGTGTGTGTGTTTCCGTCCTCCAGAGAGGCTAAGGCTCGGAAGCCAGTCACCTATAACTATGCGTGCATGTTGCTGCTGCTGGTGGTGCAGAGCAGCAGTAACCTGCTGATGCTGGAGAACACAGCCAGCCTGCTGCTGACGCTGGCCAAGACTGACGAGAGCAACGCCAAGCTGCAGGGTAACACACGCTACACACACGCTACACACACACGCTACACACCACCTACACCTTTCACACATAATATGGTGTGTAAGCTGGTGTGTGTGTAATATGGTGTGTGTGTTTCAGAGCTCAGTAAGTGGCTGGAACCTTTGGAGAAACTTCGCTTTGACATCAGCAGCATCCCTGCCCTCATAGACTACATCAAACAGGTCTGCAGCTCACTACACACACTCACACACACATACACACACACACACACTCTGAGAACAGGTTCTCTACTAGAACCTGCAGAACCATCTGACTGTGTTTTCTACTAGAACCTGGAGCACATGCTGACTGTGGAAGGCTCCGGCATGGTGACTGCTCTCAGAGTTCTGCACCAGCTCGCCTGTCCTCCACCTGCAGTAGAGGGTATGTACACACACACAGCACACACAGTACACACACAGCACACACACAGTACACACACAGCACACACACAGTACACACACAGTACACACACAGTACACACACAGCACACACAGTACACACACAGCACACACACAGTACACACACAGTACACACACAGGACACACACACAGTACACACACAGTACACACACACACAGTACACACAGCACACACACAGTACACACACAGCACACACACAGTACACACACAGTACACACACAGGACACACACACAGTACACACACAGTACACACACACACAGTACACACAGCACACACACAGTACACACACAGCACACACACAGTACACACACAGTACACACACAGGACACACACACAGTACACACACAGTACACACACACACAGCACACACAGTACACACACAGTACACACACAGTACACACACAGGACACACACACAGTACACACACAGTACACACACACACAGTACACACACAGTACACACACACCGTACACACACACACAGTACACACAGCACACACACAGTGTCAGTATTTCCACACACACCGTACACACAGTACACACACACCGTACACACAGTACACACACACACACACACACAGTGTCAGTATTTCCACACACACACACACAGTGTCAATATTTCCACACACACACACACAGTGTCAGTATTTCCACACACACAGTGTCAGTGTGTGGTGTTGTGTGTGGTTGCAGGCCAGCAGAAGGACCTCAGGTGGAGTCTAGCCGTCATGCAGCTGTTCTCTGGGGAGGGGCTGGACATGTGTGTGCGTGTTCTGCAGAAGCTGTGTAGCGTGTTGCTGCAGCCTTGGCGTGTGCACGGTCACATGGGCCCCACGCCCCCCCGCTGCCTGACGCTCAGCGTGTGTGTGAACACACTGCGTCTGCTGCGAGCCATGCTGACTGAGCTGCTGAGGGGCGGGGCCTTCCAGTTCAGGGACACGCGTGTGGCGTCCACCCTGGTGTCTCTTCACATGATCATGTGCTCTGTGCCAGCGTCCGGCCGGCTGGACAGTGAGGAGAGCAGAGTGCAGGAACTCATCATAGACATCCTGCTCACCTTTACACAGGGGGTCAGCGAGCAGGTGAGGGCCACACACACACACTCACTCACACACTCACACACACACACACACACACACACACTCTCACACACTCACACAGTTGTTAGTCTGTAGAATTCCTTACCCAGTGAATGTGACGTTAAACAGCGTGTGTGTGTGTGTGTGTGGTCAGGTGACCCACACAGAGGAGACCCTGGCCAGTAACACCTGGTCCCTGATGTTGAGGGAGGTGCTGGGATCTCTGCTTAAGGCTCCGGAGGGAATCTTCTCTGGACTCACCCTGCTGTCAGAGCTGCTGCCTCTACCCCTGCCCATACACAGCACCCAGGTACCCATACACAGCACCCAGGTACCCATACACAGCACCCAGGTACCCATACACAGCACCCAGGTACCCATACACAGCACCCAGGCACCAAGCACAGCACCCAGGTACCCAAACACAGCACCCAGGTACCCATACACAGCACCCAGGTACCCAAACACAGCACCCAGGTACCCATACACAGCACCCAGGTACCCATACACAGCACCCAGGTACCCATACACAGCACCCAGGCACCAAACACAGCACCCAGGTACCCAAACACAGCACCCAGGTACCCATACACAGCACCCAGGTACCCAAACACAGCACCCAGGTACCCATACACAGCACCCAGGTACCCATACACAGCACCCAGGCACCAAGCACAGCACCCAGGTACCCATACACAGCACCCAGGTACCCATACACAGCACCCAGGTACCCAAACACAGCACCCAGGTACCCATACACAGCACCCAGGCACCAAGCACAGCACCCAGGTACCCAAACACAGCACCCAGGTACCCAAACACAGCACCCAGGCACCAAGCACAGCACCCAGGTACCCAAACACAGCACCCAGGTACCCAAACACAGCACCCAGGTACCCAAACACAGCACCCAGGTACCCATACACAGCACCCAGGTACCCAAACACAGCACCCAGGTACTCAAACACAGCACCCAGGTACCCATACACAGCACCCAGGTACCCAAACACAGCACCCAAACACAGCACCCAAACACAGCACCCAGGTACCCAAACACAGCGCCCAGGTACCCATACACAGCACCCAGGTACCCAAACACAGCACCCAAACACAGCACACAGGCACCAAACACAGCACCCAGGTACCCAAACACAGCACCCAGGTACCCAAACACAGCGCCCAGGTACCCATACACAGCGCCCAGGTACCCATACACAGCACCCAGGTACCCAAACACAGCACCCAAACAAAGCACCCAGGCACCAAACACAGCACCCAGGTACCCAAACACCGCACCCAGGTACCGAAACACAGCACTCAGGTACACAAACACAGCACCCAGTACTCTGAGCATTAGACAGGTGGTATTTTGCCCAGGCCTTCTGAATGTTCTGTCCCTCTCCAGGAGATCTCAGTCCAGGATGTGGCTGTGGCCCTGAACACCAGGAAGCTGTGGAGCATGCACATCCGTGTGCAGTGGCGTGTGTTCTCTGAGGCGCTGAAGTGTGTGTGTGCCAGCAGCTGCCCCCCCCTGCTGACCATGCTGCGACGTGTGTGTGTCCAGCTAGCTGACCTCTCCTCCTCCACGGCATCCCTCATCATGAGGAGCCTGCTGGAGCTCCTGCTGGGACAGCTGCAACAGTGAGACACACACAACACACCACTACACACCACAACGCACCACTACACACCACTACACAACACACCACTACACAACACACCACTACACACCACTACACAACACACCACTACACACCACAACGCACCACTACACACCACTACACAACACACCACTACACACCACAACACTACACACCACAACGCACCACTACACACCACTACACAACACACCACTACACAACACACCACTACACAACACACCACTACACAACACACCACAACACACCACTACACAACACACCACTACACACCACTACACAACACACCACTACACAACACACCACTACACAACACACCACTACACAACACACCACAACACACCACTACACACCACAACGCACCACTACACACCACTACACAACACACCACTACACACCACAACACTACACACCACTACACAACACACCACTACACAACACAACACACCACTACACAACACACCACTACACACCACTACACACCACTACACAACACACCAATACACACCACAACACACCACTACACACCACAACACATCACTACACACCACAACACACCACTACACACCACAACACACCACTACACACCACAACACACCACTACACAACACACCGCTACACACCACAACATAACACACCACTACACAACACACCACTACACACCACAACACACCACTACACAACACAACGCACCACTACACACCACAACACAACACACACCCCCCCCGCATGTCCAAGGTGACATGAATGTAGATGCCAATGCCGTGTGTGTGTTTCAGGGGGGAGGGGAAGTGTGTGTGTTGGATCCAGCTCCTGCGCCTGCTGAGTCTTCTGGATGCTCTGGTGTCTCAGAGAGCCTGTAAGAGCGCAGCTCTCAGTCTGATGGCCAGCGTCGCCCCCGGAGACGAGCCGCCATTGGCCGACCTCTTCCCCTTGCTGCTGTCCCTATTGGCTGTTCCAGCTGATCACTCCCTGCAGCAGCAGAACTGCAGCGAGCTGGTGGCATCCATCTTGCAATCTCTGTGTGACCAGGTACACCAAACACACACACACACACACACACTATACACCCACTACACACCATATATATACACACCAACCCCATGAACACACACACGTACCCCCCTAACAGAATGATTGTGTCGTCAGGACATCTCCCTGGTGCTGTCGTCTCCAGGGGAGGGCTGTGTCTCTGAGGTGGACCAGCTGGCTCATGCTCTCCCAGGCCGGGACATGATGCCAGCTGTGTGCAGCTCCCTGCTGGAGGCCGTGGGAAACCCCGACAGCAGCCCCGCCCTTCTGCTCACCTGCATCAGAACTCTCATGTTCCTTACAGAGCACGACTATGGACTGTACCACCTGAAGGGGTACACACACACACACCATACACACACCATACACACACCACACACACACCATACACACACCACACACACACACCATACACACACCACACACACACCATACACACAACATACACACACCATACACACACCACACACACACCATACACACATCCACTTTCATTCTGTCTGTCTTAGTTTTCTAAGTGAATGTGTGTGTGTGTGTGTGTGTGTGTGTGTGTGTTTCAGGGCTCTGAAGAAGCATGGTGCAGGATTGTGTTCTCTGTTAAAGAGACAGACGTTATCCTTCAACAAGGACTCTGCTGAGCTGCTGTCAGCTGTGCTGGATCTACTGAGACAAACCTTACACACAGACCCACTGGTACCACACACACACACACACACACACACAGACCCACTGGTACAACACACACAGATTGACTGATACCACAGTAACAGTGTTTGCTCTTTTGTGCAGGGCTGCCTGGGGGAGGAGGTGCAGGGCTGTATGGGGGAGGAGGTGCAGGGCTGTATGGGGGAGGAGGTGCAGGGCTGCCTGGGGGAGGAGGTGCAGGGCTTCCCCCCTCCCTCCCGCTCGCTGGCCCTCACTGCCTCGGAGATGAGAGCTGTGCTGCAGTGGAACCAGGCGGACTTCCATCCTCTCACCACCCTGGAACAGCACATCACGGTAGAGACAGCACTCACAGACACACACCACTCACAGACACACACAGCACTCACAGACACACACAGACACACACAGCACTCACACAGCACTCACACAGCACTCACAGACACACACATCACTCACAGACACACACAGCACTCACACAGCACTCACACAGCACTCACAGACACACAGCACTCACACAGCACTCACAGACACACACAGCACTCACAGACACACACACAGCACTCACCAACACACACAGCACTCACAAACACACACAGCACTCACAGACACACACAACAGACACACACAGCACACACACAGCACTCACAGACACACACAGCACTCGTAGACACACACAGCACTCACAGACACACACAGCACTCGCAGACACACACAGCACTCACAGAAACACACACAGCACTCACAGACACACACAGCACTCACACAGCACTCACACAGCACTCACAGACACACAGCACTCACACAGCACTCACAGACACACACAGCACTCACACAGCACTCACAGACACACACAGCACTCACAAACACACACAGCACTCACAGACACAGACACACACAGCACTCACACAGCACTCACAGACACACACAGCACTCGCAGACACACAGAGCACTCACAGACACACACAGCACTCACAGACACACAGCACTCGCAGACACACACACAGCACTCACAGACACACACAGCACTCACAGACACACACAGCCCTCACCAACACACACACAGCACTCGTGTGTGATGTCAGAACAAAATTTCGACGATTGTATCAAATTTAGGGGAAAAGGGATGTTTTTTGAGTGTGTGTGTGTGTGTGTGTGTGTGTGTGTGTGTGTGTGTGTGTGTGTAGAAGCTCTGTAAGGAGGATGATGCGTTGGAGGCTCTGCTGGAGAACGTGATTGGTCTGAGACAGATGTTGAAAAGCTCAGAGGACACGCCTCCTTCCCCAGACACCGAGCCCATTCTGCCCGCCCCCGAATCCCTATTGGTCCAGTTTAACCACAGGTATCTAAGTGGCAAGGGAATTCTGTTGACATCATGCATATTTGTGCCCTTTATATTATATACACATTCCTTTGGTGTTGTGATTTTGGGAGACATAACTGTGTGTGTGTGGTGTGTGTGTGTGGTGTGTGTGGTGTGTGTGGTGTGTGGTCTCCAGGACAGTGTTCCTCCTGTCTGAAGTTCTGGATGAGCAGCTGAAGGCTTTGTGGTTCTCCCCCTTCCACACTGACGACCTTGAGGCTGAGCTGCACACCGTGAGTGTGTGTGTGTGTGTGTGTGTGTGTGTGTGTGTGTGTGTATGTGTGTAACAGCTGCTGTGTGTGTGTGTGTGTGTGTGAGCAGCTGGTGTGTGTTAACAGCTGGGGTGTGTTTCCAGGTGAAGGTGGACCTGGTCAGTCTTGCTCAGGAGTGCTGTCCTGATCTGGACCTGAGAGCTGAGCTGGAACAGGCCTTCCTGTTAGAACCCTCCTCCCCCGGTCACAGCAAGAACCCCAAGAACCTTCGCCTGGGAAAACACAAGCATGAGACCTTCATCACCTCCAGGTCTCTGCTCTGCTCCTCCTCTCTGCTCCTTCTCTCTGCTCCTCCTCTCTGCTCCTCCTCTGCTGTGCAGGGTTTTGCTAGCTGTGGGTAGGGGTAGCTAGCAGTGGGCAGGGGTAGCTAGCTGTGGGCAGGGGTAATTGCCATTACATTTAGTCAATTAACAGATGCTCATTTACCAGAGCAACTTACAGCAAGTACATGGACATTCCTTCTGAGGTGAAGTGCCTTGCCCAAGAACACAACGTCATGTTGGCACAGCCAGGGTTTGAACCAGGGATCTTCTAATGATTAGCCCCACACCCTCAGCCAGCTGCCTCCATGCTAGTTGTCCATTCTGATGTGTGTTCCTGTGTCCTGCAGTGGGAAGTCAGACTATGTGGAGCCGGCTAAGAGAGCTCACATCATGGCGGCTCCGCGAGGCCGGGGGGGAAGAGGAGGCCAGCTGTGTCGTCCTCACGACATCTTCCGTCAGCGCAAGCAGAACACCTCCCGTCCTCCCAGCATGCATGTAGACGACTTTGTGGCAGCGGAGTTCAAAGACATTGGCACACCTTTGGGGCTGCTGCCCCCCAAACGGCCCCCTAAGAGCTCCCCCAAGCCCCCCACCAGAGGCCTGTTCATAGGGAACCGTGGGGGGGGAGGGGGCAGAGGGGCAGCCTTCCACAGCCAGACTCGCTTCTTCACTCCTCCACAGCCCAAAGGAGTACTGCTGTCTGGTACATGTGCACACACACAAACACTCTTACACACACACACGCATGCACGCACATACGTGCACATGCTTTGTACTGTACATACACATGATCACTTGTGTTTCTTGGTCAGAAAAGCTAGCAGAGATCTTAATCCTTGACTTTTCTCCCCATCTTACTCCCTCTTTCCCTCCCCCCTTTCTCTCTGTCTCTCTCTGTCTCTCTCTCTCCCTCTTTCCAGGTAACTATGCTCGTAGAGAGGGTGGGAGGGGGGGTTCATCGTGGGGCGGGCAGATGGCAGCCCTCTCTCACAGGGGCACCTACAGTGAGCCCAGAGGAGGACAGAGTAACTTCACACGTGGCCCCATTCCCTCCAGACAGCCCCCAGCAGGTACACACACACACACACACACCCCAGCAGGTACACACACACACACCAGACAGCCCCCAGCAGGTACACACACACACACCATATAGCCCCCAGCAGGTACACACACACACACGACATACAAGTATGCAGTATGAACTTAAATAACTAACAAAGCATGATCTTGTCCCATGTTTCTCTCTACTTCTGTCCCCCCCCCCCCCCCCCCCCTCAGGTGCGTATCGTCTGGCTCCGAGGGATCGCGCTCCAAGAGGGCGAGGAGGAGCAGGCTTGTCGTGGATGGGAGGAGGTGGTGGAGGAGGAGGAGGTGGGGGTGGAGGAGGGGGAGGCGGAGGAGGGGGAGGAGGTAGAGGCTCTCAGGGGGGTAAGTTTAGCAGCGGGGGAGGAAGTGGGGGAGGGAGGGGGAGACATGTGCGCTCCTTCACCAGGTAAACTCCCCTGGACAATGACTGCTTCCTGCCATGGGGCTTATGGACCAATCAGAACATTGAGTGTAGACTGTCTCCAAGGAAACGTGTCCTTAGCGGGATTACTTTGTGTTGATGTTTTATGTTTTGTTATTTTACATTTTGTTCACACTAAATAAAGACTTGTGAATGAGGATGTTTAGGTGTGAGTGTTTCCTCTACTCTGCGTTTGTATCGTCTGGATTAAAGACACAGCAGCCATGATGGAACTGGTTTATTAAAGACAGGAAGTCCAGAGCAGCTTCAGGTAGGATCTGACCTGCTGTATACCCTCCTCACCACCAGGTGGGGTCAGATCACTGTCACTTCACGGTTCTTCTTCTTGATGCAGTCGAGGGCCTGACGGGGGCCATCTGCAAGTTGCAGGGACGAGGGCGGAGCCAGCAGGGGTGAGGGCGGAGCCAGCAGGGACAAGGCTGGAGTCAGCAGTGATAGGGACTGGGTGGAGGACAGTGATTGGTTGGAGCCTGGCATCGCTGCCCCTCTCTGCAGTCCTCTGGCCAGCTGCTCTCTCCATATTGGCTCCTGGTCTTCCTGCTGGCTTTTGATTGGCTGATGGGCTGTGTCCTGTCTCCTGATTTGCTGCATGGTTCTGAGCATCTCCAGAAGCTCATTGTTCTCCAGCTCCGCCTCTATCAGCTCCTGTCTCCGGAGACGCTCTGCCCCCAGCAGAGCACGCACGTCACACATCACCCTCGACAGCTGGCCCTGCACACACACGCACACACACACACACACACACACACGCACACACACACACACACACACACACACACACACACAGGTCAGGTACACATGAACCTGTGAGGTAGAGAGTGATGGTGAGGAGTGTGACTCTTCTGACCCTGAGTTCCTCTACTTCAGTCCTCATCATGGACTCTTTCTGCACCATGTGTCTCCTCTGGGAGTCCAGCCGTGACTCCATCTCACGCCTCACCTCCTCCACCTTGTTCAGCATCTCCGCCCTGAGGACATTATCACATCATCACAGCTCCTGAGGACATTATCACATCTCCGCCCTGAGGACATTATCACATCACAGCTCCTGAAGACAGTTCATCACATCACAGCTCCTGAGGACAGTTCATCACAGCTGAAGACAGTTCATCACATCATCGCAGCTGAAGACAGTTCATCACAGCTGAAGACAGTTCATCACATCATCGCAGCTGAAGACAGTTCATCACATCATCACAGCTCCTGAGGACAGTTCATCACAGCTGAAGACAGTTCATCACATCATCGCAGCTCCTGAGGACAGTTCATCACATCACAGCTGAAGACAGTTCATCACATCCTCACAGCTGAAGACAGTTCATCACATCATCACAGCTCCTGAGGACAGTTCATCACATCATCACAGCTCCTGAGGACAGTTCATCACATCACAGCTGAAGACAGTTCATCACATCCTCACAGCTGAAGACAGTTCATCACATCATCACAGCTGAAGACAGTTCATCACATCATCACAGCTCCTGAGGACAGTTCATCACATCATCACAGCTCCTGAAGACAGTTCATCACATCATCACAGCTCCTGAGGACAGTTCATCACATCATCACAGCTCCTGAGGACAGTTCATCACATCACAGCTGAAGACAGTTCATCACATCATCACAGCTGAAGACAGTTCCTCACATCATCACAGCTCCTGAGGACAGTTCATCACATCACAGCTGAAGACAGATCATCACATCATCACAGCTGAAGACAGTTCATCACATCATCACAGCTCCTGAGGACAGTTCATCACAGCTGAGGACAGTTCATCACATCATCGCAGCTGAAGACAGTTCATCACATCATCACAGCTCCTGAGGACAGTTCATCACAGCTGAAGACAGTTCATCACATCATCGCAGCTGAAGACAGTTCATCACATCATCACAGCTCCTGAGGACAGTTCATCACATCACAGCTGAAGACAGTTCATCACATCCTCACAGCTGAAGACAGTTCATCACATCATCACAGCTCCTGAGGACAGTTCATCACATCATCACAGCTCCTGAGGACAGTTCATCACATCACAGCTGAAGACAGTTCATCACATCCTCACAGCTGAAGACAGTTCATCACATCATCACAGCTGAAGACAGTTCATCACATCATCACAGCTCCTGAGGACAGTTCATCACATCATCACAGCTCCTGAAGACAGTTCATCACATCATCACAGCTCCTGAGGACAGTTCATCACATCATCACAGCTCCTGAGGACAGTTCATCACATCACAGCTGAAGACAGTTCATCACATCATCACAGCTGAAGACAGTTCCTCACATCATCACAGCTCCTGAGGACAGTTCATCACATCACAGCTGAAGACAGATCATCACATCATCACAGCTGAAGACAGTTCATCACATCATCACAGCTCCTGAGGACAGTTCATCACATCATCACAGCTCCTGAGGACATTATCACATCATCACAGCTCCTGAGGACATTATCACATCATCACAGCTCCTGAGGACATTATCACATCATCACAGCTCCTGAGGACAGTTCATCACATCATCACAGCCTCCAAGAACACACCTGAGCATCTCCACCTCAACGCGTAGCACCGCAACACAGTTGTGCTGTGATTGGTCCACTGAGAGAAGGGTGTGGCCACAGCCGTTTGGACACGCCCTGCTCCTGAAGGCACAGTTGGTCAGGTGATCCTGCAGACCCCGCCTCTCCACCTGCACCGGGCAGCCTAGCAGACAGAGGAAGAGGTGAGGTACCTCAAGCACATCAGGTAAGTCAGTAAAGTACAGTACAATCTTCATCAACGATGCACCTGTCATGCTGGTACCCAGTACTGCACACCTGTCATGCTGGTACCCAGTACTGTACACCACCCATGCTGGTACCCAGTACTGCACACCTACCATGCTGGTACCCAGTACTGCACACCTACCATGCTGGTACCCAGTACTGCACACCTACCATGCTGGTACCCAGTACTGCACACCTACCATGCTGGTACCCAGTACTGCACACCTACCATGCTGGTACCCAGTACTGCACACCACCCATGCTGGTACCCAGTACTGCACACCTACCATGCTGGTACCCAGTACTGCACACCTACCATGCTGGTACCCAGTACTGCACACCTGTCATGCTGGTACCCAGTACTGTACACCACCCATGCTGGTACCCAGTACTGCACACCTACCATGCTGGTACCCAGTACTGCACACCTACCATGCTGGTACCCAGTACTGCACACCTACCATGCTGGTACCCAGTACTGCACACCTACCATGCTGGTACCCAGTACTGCACACCACCCATGCTGGTACCCAGTACTGCACACCTACCATGCTGGTACCCAGTACTGCACACCTACCATGCTGGTACCCAGTACTGCACACCTACCATGCTGGTACCCAGTACTGCACACCTACCATGCTGGTACCCAGTACTGCACACCTACCATGCTGGTACCCAGTACTGCACACCACCCATGCTGGTACCCAGTACTGCACACCTACCATGCTGGTACCCAGTACTGCACACCTACCATGCTGGTACCCAGTACTGCACACCTACCATGCTGGTACCCAGTACTGCACACCTGTCATGCTGGTACCCAGTACTGCACACCTACCATGCTGGTACCCAGTACTGCACACCTACCATGCTGGTACCCAGTACTGCACACCTGTCATGCTGGTACCCAGTACTGCACACCTGTCATGCTGGTACCCAGTACTGCACACCACCCATGCTGGTACCCAGTACTGCACACCTACCATGCTGGTACCCAGTACTGCACACCTACCATGCTGGTACCCAGTACTGCACACCTACCATGCTGGTACCCAGTACTGCACACCTACCATGCTGGTATCCAGTACTGCACACCTACCATGCTGGTACCCAGTACTGCACACCTACCATGCTGGTACCCAGTACTGCACACCTACCATGCTGGTATCCAGTACTGCACACCTACCATGCACACTCAAACTGAAACCAGTAAACATACCACAGTGAAAGCAAAGATACTGTCCACCTGCAGGAGAGATGTCACATGTGGGTGGAGATGGGAGAGTTTGGCTCATACAGCCATGGACAGTGCATGGTGACCACTTCTCATGTTCTATATATTTAGCTTCTTTCTATAGCCTGGTTAGGTAAACCACCACACCCTAGTATGAATGTTTGTGGGATGTTAACCCTTCCTGAATGAATCCACAGCATCATGGTCTGTATAACATCCCCATGACAACCAGACCACATCCCCATGACAACCAGACCACCACCTGCCACTCTCACACCGATGGTGTCATATTTGTAGAACCTGTTCTCTAACTGTAACTGTTGTCTAGCTGTAACTCACAGCCTAGCTAGAGCAACACTGTAAACTACAACCACACAGCCTAGCTAGAGCAACACTGTAAACTACAACCACACAGCCTAGCTAGAGCAACACTGTACACTACAACCACACAGCCTAGCTAGAGCAACACTGTAAACTACAACCACACACAGCCTAGCTAGAGCAACACTGTAAACTACAACCACACACAGTTAGAATAACAGTAGAGGAAGTGTACCTGGGTTAGAGCAGTGCATGAGTGTGAACTCACACTGGTCCTCATGTGTGTGCAAAGTCTCCAGGGAGCAGATCCTGTCACAGCCCTGCTCTGCATTCACACAGCGCACCTGCAGCCGGCTCAGGTCATTCTTCATGTACCTACAACACAGAGAACCACAGAGAACCTTCCTCATGTACCTACAACACAGAGAACCACAGAGAACCTTCCTCATGTACCTACAACACAGAGAACCACAGAGAACCTTCCTCATGTACCTAAAACACAGAGAACCACAGAGAACCTTCCTCATGTACCTACAACACAGAGAGCTGCTGTACCTGTACAGAGGTCTGAGGGAGCTGCTGTCCAGTGGAAGTCTGTCCTCAGGGCAGGAATGATGCTGTAGCAGCCAGGTGCTGATACAGCCACTGCAGTAGGCGTGTTCACACGGAGCCTGCAGGGGGCGCTCCAACACATCCCGGCACACGCAACACAGCAGACCCTCGTTCACGTAGCCCACAAACCTCTCTAAATCATAACCCATGCTGCACAACACACACATACACACACATTACACATCACACACACAAACACACACACACATTAGACAAAACTCTCCACATTCCTCACACATGTTCCCACCTCATGTTAGTTTTAGTACTGAACTTCTCCGATCAAGAACCTTACCTGACATGAACAACCGACTCTCTAACAGACTCTCTTCTCTTTCTTCTTCTCTCTCTCTTCTCTCTCTCTCTCTTTCTTCTCTCTCTCTCTCTGTTCTTTTCTTTCTTCTCCTTTTCTCCACTCCCCTCCCCCTCTCTCCTATGTTCCCTGTGGGACTCGTCTCCGTAGTGAGGTCTCCGTGACAACGGGGGTCCTGAGCCCAGGCAGCCAGCTGTTGGATGAAACTGTAGAGACACAATTACACACACACACACACACACACACACACACACTCACACACACACTCACACACACACATACATACACACCTGACTCCTATTATTCTCCTGCCCCTCCCTCTCCTGCCCTCTCTCCCCTGCCCCCCCTCTCCTGCCCCTCCCTCTCCTGCCCCCTCCCTCTCCTGCCCCCTCCCTCTCCTGCCCCCTCCCCCCTGCCCCTCCCTCTCCTGCCCCCTCTCTTTCTTGCCCCTCCCTCTCCTGCCCCCTCTCTCTCCTGCCCCTCCCTCTCCTGCCCCCTCTCTCCTGCCCCTCCCTCTCCTGCCCTCTCTCTCCTGACCCTCCCTCTCCTGCCCCTCTCCTCTCCCTGTCTTTACTCTCTTTTTGAGGATGAGGGATTAACATGGATTACTCTCTCCTTGTCTCTGATTGGATTACAGACCGATGACATCGTGTCTCCTTCCCACTACAGTTATCAAACAGCATGCAGGTCTCTGCATTAAACACTGAGAACATTGTGTTTTCAATCTAAGTACTTTATATTTTAGTGATATTTTCTAAGGAGCCTGCAAATAACTGGGGTTCAGGCACTTGAAATCAGTGTAGATCGATATTCGAGGACACACCTACCTGCAGTCACTTTCTTCTCAGTCAGAAAGATTTAATGGTGAAAACATCCCTGGTTAGTCTCTGCGCTTTCCACGTTCCTGTCCGACATTATTGTGAATCAGAGACTGACAGTAACAGATGAACAGGTAACCGCATGTATTCCCACATGATTGGGTGGCTCCAGGCCCCATTGAGAAGCAGAGAGCACCTGTCCGGCGCACCTGTCCGGCGCAGAGTAGAAAACATCCTAAACGAGCGTCCCAGCAGCAACTCTTAACTCCTCCCACTTCATTTGCATACAACCAATAGCGCTGCAGCTGAGCGGAGCGGGAGATTCAGCAGCTGTGTTCTGTAACAGACTAACAGAAGAATAAACTTCATATTTGTGTTGTTAATATTTATCTGGCTTTTCTCTATTGAGGTATGTGACTGATCATTCTAACCCAAATGTATTCTGTCAACTACTATGTGTGACAACTGAAGTTTGAATGCATTAGCGCTTTTTAACTAGCTAGCCGGGTTAGCTGGTTCTGTACTTTATTAAGAGATTCAGATTCAGAATAGAAGATCTTCAGTTGACTGGACAGTTTAATGTCTCTGGTTTTATTAATTCAAGTGTTTTTCTCTGCTCCATGTCTCTCAGTAGTGTTTAACTGATGTTGTCATTCCAGAACCATGCGCCGCTCCGGAGCTCCGAGCCAGCTGGGGAACCTGGCGAAGAAGCCCCGGTTCATCCCTCCTGGGGCCTCGGTGTGCGGTTCTCCGGTGTCTGGTTCTCCGGTGTGCGGTTCTCCGGTGTCTGGTTCTCCGGTGTGCGGTTCTCCGGTGCCTGGTTCTCCGGTGTGTCTATCCGAACAGCTGATGAGCAACCTCAGCTATGACAACAAGCTAAACAAGGTGCTGATAACATGCTATAATCACACCAATACAGACCCATACTGGTTGTGATGGTGTCAGATGTAGGGGAGACCGGGGATGAAAGTTACACATTTTGTTTGAGCATCTGTAACTCAGTGGTTGTTTGTGCTGGGTCTCTCAAACTTTGATACATTCTACCCATAACTGTTTTCTACAAATATAACTCACTTTGACATCTTTTAAACAATCACAGATTATGTGAGTTAGTGTCAAATACATAAAGTTCCGTTGTTACAATCTACCTCACAACTGGGGTGAGATGTAACACCAGCTGGGGATGGATGTAACAATGAGAGGTAATTTGCTCAAATAAGATCCACACTATAACATTTACAGTCATTGTCCTGTGCTAACTGGTATGCAAACTTCCTGACCTAAAAGCAAGTGATCAGTAAACATGTTATCCCCATGAATGATGTATGACACCTTGGGGCAACAAGTAAGCCACAACAAATAAATTGATACTGATAATAAATTCTCTACCTCTTAATAATAGATATAATAATTATGGAGAGACTTTGTAACTTTTTTTTAATTATGCCGATCTAATTGTTACCTCTCGAGGGGTTAATCCATAGAACAGATCAGCTGCTTCTGTTAAATACTCTGTTAAGAGTTCCTCCTGTTACAACTATCCCCACAACAAGCAGCCATTACATAGCTAACTGTTTGCAACTTTGCATTAGAATTATCACTAGACAAAAAGCTATGTGGATTGAAAAAAATACTTTCTTACCTGAAAATCAGTTTTTTGGTTGTAAAATTCACAGTGTTGCTAACAGAGACATGCCACTTTTCATGTGAGCTTGAAATGGAAATGGGAGTCTACAATATTGATGACATCACTGTAGCTCTTTTCTAATTGGCCAAACTGTCAGTGTTACAACTAACCCTGTGTTACCACTCTCCCCGGTCTCCCCTATAGTAAAACTGTGAAAATACATCTGTTCCAGGTGCTGAATAGATTATCGGCCCCCTGCTTACCTGATCTAAGATCCAGACCCCCAGCACCTAGCCTCTCCTCCCCTGATCTAAGCTCCAGACCCCCAGCACCCAGCCTCTCCTCCCCTGATCTGAGCTCCAGACCCCCAGCACCCAGCCTCTCCTCCCCTGATCTAAGCTCCAGACCCCCAGCACCCAGCCTCTCCTCCCCTGATCTGAGCTCCAGACCCCCAGCACCCAGCCTCTCCTCCCCTGATCTGAGCTCCAGACCCCCAGCACCCAGCCTCTCCTCCCCTGATCTGAGCTCCAGACCCCCAGCACCTAGCCTCTCCTCCCCTGATCTGAGCTCCAGACCCCCAGCACCCAGCCTCTCCTCCCCTGATCTGAGCTCCAGACCCCCAGCACCTAGCCTCTCCTCCCCTGATCTGAGCTCCAGACCCCCAGCACCTAGCCTCTTCCCCCCTGATCTGAGCTCCAGACCCCCAGCACCCAGCCTCTCCTCCCCTGATCTGAGCTCCAGACCCCCAGCACCCAGCCTCTCCTCCCCTGATCTAAGCTCCAGACCCCCAGCACCCAGCCTCTCCTCCCCTGATCTGAGCTCCAGACCCCCAGCACCCAGCCTCTCCTCCCCTGATCTGAGCTCCAGACCCCCAGCACCTAGCCTCTTCCCCCCTGATCTAAGATCCAGACCCCCAGCACCCAGCCTCTCCTCCCCTGATCTGAGCTCCAGACCCCCAGCACCTAGCCTCTTCCCCCCTGATCTGAGCTCCAGACCCCCAGCAACCAGCCTCTTCCCCCCTGATCTGAGCTCCAGACCCCCAGCAGCCAGCCTCTCCAGGGCCCTTGCTCGAGTTCTGAGTGCTGCAGAGACAAGTGAGAATAAGACAGAATCTGCTGACTGTTCTACAGCTGAAGGAGAAAACTATGCAGACACAAGATGTGCAGGTGAGATGTTTGTTTTTTAATCCATCGTGGATATTTATTCATATAGGTTAATGAACCATTTATTCATATAGGTTAATGAACCATTTATTCATATAGGTTAATGAACCATTTATTCATATAGGTGAATGAACCATTTATTCATATAGGTTAATGAACCATTTATTCATATAGGTGAATGAACCATTTATTCATATAGGTTAATGAACCATTTATTCATATAGTTTAATGAATTATTTATATAAATAGGTTATGAACCATATATTCATATAGGTTAATTTACCATTTATTCATATAGGTTAATTAACCATTTATTCATAAAGGTTATGAAGCATTTATACATATTTTTGTCATTGGTAGTATTTATTTGTATTTATTATATGTGTTCATGAAGTTTATAAAGCATTTTCTATTAGTTTGGTTCAAATGAAAAGGTGTTCTGCTACTGCGTCACCTGTAGATTGTTACTGTCCTCTGTGACATGTGCAGTGTCTCAGACTTCCTGTCTGTCACCACAGGCTTGACATGTCATCATGTGTGTCATGTTTCCATCACATCTGTACAGGAACATCCTTATCACATGATAATATCACATCTGTACAGGAACATCCTTATCACATGATAATATAACATCTGTACAGGAACATCCTTATCAGGAACATCCTTATCAGCTGACTTTATGTTGATTGGTGGGATGACAAGGAGGTTAGAATGAAGAGAACGAAGAGGACGTAGCGGAATGTAGGGAGAAAGTAGATCCATTAAATAAGATGGTGAAAGTCTATTTAATGCCTTATAAGTTAAAATAATAACTTTAAAATTGGCTGTAGCCTGAATGGGCAGCCAATGTAATGATGCCAGGAGTTATGTGACAAGTCTGGCGGCTGAATTTTGCACAAGCTGAAGGCTCCTAGTAGTCCAGATGGGGAGGCCAGAAAAAGGACATTACAATAATCTAAACGGGAGGACACAAGGGCATGGAGAACCACCTTGGCGCTACACAAGCCATCCTGGTGATTTCCTTGATGTGATTATGGAAAGTCAGGGTCGGATCAAAGATAACACAGAGGTTTCTAATGTGCGTGCTTTCCGAGATTGGACAACCATCAATATTGAGACAAAGACTGTCAGAGAAATATTTGTAGTTATAAGGCTTAATCACCAGCAAATCAGTCTTAGCAGTATTAAGCATGAGAAAGTTCTGACCGATCTGATCTTGATTCGGCTTACACGTTTCCAGATTTTGTAATTGAGAGGGATCATTAGGCTGCAGTGGGATGTATAGCTGTGTGTCATCAGCATAGAAATGGAACTGTATACCATATTCAGCAATTATCCTACCCAGAGGGAGCATGTAAATACAAAACAGCAGAGGCCCCAGGGCAGACCCTTGGGGCACACCAGCAGTAACTACAATAATCTGACAATAAATTATTGAAACTAACACATTGGGTTCTACTAGAACATTGGGTTCTACTTGAATACCCACGTAATGCTCTAGACCAGGGGTGGGCAATCCTGGTCCTCGAGGCTGTCCTGAAGGTTTTAGATGTTTCCCTTCTCCAGCACACCTGATTCTAATGAAGGGTCATTATCAGGCTTCCACAGAGCTCGATAACAACCTGTTCATTTCAATCAGGTGTGCTGGAGCAGGGAAACATCTAAGAACTTCAGGACAGCAGCCCTCGAGGACCAGGATTGCCCACCCCTGCTCTAGACGGGTTAGAAGCACACAATGATCTAGAGATGACTAGATAACGGCAGTGGTGGTCGGTATTATTTGAATGTTGCGTCGCAAAATTTTATGAATACACAACACACACACAACACACACACAACCCACACCCCCGCTGTAGTCAGCACCGATGAACGTTGTTTTAACCGACAGAAGGTTCATCAGAACAGGCGGGGGTGCCGCGGCAGCGCGAGGCAGATTAGGACCGTGCTCAGGATCAGTGGACTCACGCGCTCAGGCTCCCCCCCTCTTTCACAGAGCAACTAGTGCCTCGAGCTTTCCTCCGCTCACACAGTTTAACATTTCTCTTCCTTAAATGTTTTAACCTGGATCAACCCTCCTGTTCATATCCTTGTCTGGGTTTGAATCTTATGTTTGTCGGTGAAGCGGATTTAGGATTTCTTTTGTCTAAAACCGCGTTTCCTCACGGGCATGCGCAGCACGCGCATGGTCTCGGTTAGTTAAACCAGCACTATTTTCATCTGAGTCACAACACACACAGTTTGTTTTCTAATACGCTGATAATATGTTTTTATGGAGACACATGATTTCCTCCTATCTTGTCCGCCCACTTTTATTAGAAGTGTTCAGTAACACAAGAGTGTCTGAGCGCTGCGCCTGAGTTTATCCAGACCAGGCTGTAAGTAGGTCGGGCTGGTTTAAGCAGCTTAGCTACGTCAGACTAAGCTGGGAGGAATTCATCCAAAGCCCTCCGCGGTAGGCGTGGGCCTAAACGAGGCTGGCCTAGTTAAGCCTGATTCTTATTGTGTGCGCAGCCTTTCTGTGTTGTGTAAGCAGAGCAGGGAATAGCAGTCCTGACAGAGGCTCTGTCTAAATGCATGTTAGACAGTGGTGATTGAGAAGAAGGCAGACAGATTCAGGAGAGAGGGAGATCTAGACCAGCATCAGCCTCATCTGCATCAGAAAGGAACAGAGAGAGACGGAGAGAGACAGAGAGAAGAGATAGACAGAGAAGAGAGAGAAACAGAAGAGAGAGAAGAGAGAGACAGAGAGAAGAGAGAGAACAGAGTTCAGGTCTAATCTAAGCTGGTGAGCAGGCGAGGAGGCGTGTTTAGACTTGATGCCTCCTGTGGAAGATGGCGTCTGGCTCTGTGTTCATGTCCAACATGGTGGGTAAGGCTCGCTCCTCTAACTTCACCCTGTCTGAGAAGCTGGACCTGCTGAAGCTGGTGCGTCCACACGTCCGCATCCTGGAGGAACACACTAACAAGCACGCCGTCATCGTGGACAAGAACAAGTGCTGGGACACTGTGTCAGATCAGTACAACGCTCTAGGAGGAGACCGGCCCCCCCGCACAGCCCAGGGCCTCCGCACGCTCTACAAGAGGCTGAAGGAGGCAGCCAAACAGGAAGTGATGCAGCGCAGGCACACCCAGAGAGAGTACAGGGGGAACCTCTCAGAACCCACCAGGAGAGTGATGGAGATGATCCCCACACTGTTCCACCATGTTCCCCTGCAAGACAAAGAACAGCTGCACAGGTACGGACACACACACACGGACACACACACACGCTGAATTACAATCACACACTGAATTACAATCATACACAAATTCACGATCACATGCACACACCATTGGAACATGGTGTCCTAGGTAACGGTATCCTTGGTAACATGGAGTCTGTGTCCCCCAGGTTGGTGTACTCCAAGCCCACCTCCCCCCTGGAGCACCCAGGAAGCAGCTCCTCTCTGCCTGGCCTGGCTGACTACCCCTCCGCCCCCCTCACCATCCGCCTGGACGGGGAGCTGGCCCGGCCCGAGCCAGAGGACGACATCAAGCCTCCGCCTGACCTCACCATCCTCTCCACCCGCGTGGGTCTGGACCTGGAGCAGGACAGGCCGGACAGGCTGGAGGACCAGGAGGATGGAGGCAGTGTCCATGATTACGACGGCTCCCTGTCACCCTGTCCATCCTCCGTCAACATCCCTCTCTCCGCCTCGCCCCTGAGGCACAACCTCTACCCACATGACCTTTACCCCCGCCACGAACCAGACAGGCTCCGCCCACTGCAGCTGGCCAAGGAAGAGCATGAGCTGGTGCTGGCCAATCACAGGAAAGTGGGCGTGTACCTGGAGGAGAAGAGGGAGGGGCTGAAGAGGAAACAGGAGTTGGAGGAGGAGCTTCTCAGAACAAAAATCAAAGTGGAAAAACTAAGAGCTGCCAGACTGCGACATGGCTTACCACTGTAACACACACACACTGCACACACACACACACACACACACTGCCCCTCTTACACACACCAACACACTGCCAGTTGCTGCCTACTCTTTTGTTTGAGTACATCATCAAAACAAACTCAAATGTCCAATGTTACACATTATCCTACTTACTTACCTTACACACACACACACACACCTCGGTGCGAAGGGAGGATTTTGGGTGTGCATGCTTGTGGACGACCCAGACCTTCAGCTCTAAAGACCCCCTGGATGGTGTGGACAGAACCCCTGGCTGGTGTGGACAGACCCCCTGGCTGGTGTGGACAGACCCCCTGGATGGTGTGGACAGACCCCCTGGCTGGTGTGGACAGACCCCCTGGATGGTGTGGACAGACCCCCTGGCTGGTGTGGACAGACCCCCTGGCTGGTGTGGACAGACCCCCTGGATGGACAGAGGGATGTTTCACTGCTGTGTTGGATCTCTGTTGGCTATCTTCCCTTCCTTTATTATTAAATCTGCTTGTTTTTGATCCTCTGGTCTCTTCTGTTTATTACACTTGAGACTCTGTCCTGCCAGACATCCCACCTCCCAATCTCTGCTGTAGATCTCTCCTCTCTGCTGCAGAACTCTGCTGTAGAACTCTGCTGTAGATCTCTGCTGTAGATCTCTGCTGTAGATCTCTCCTCTCTGCTGCAGAACTCTGCTGTAGAACTCTGCTGTAGATCTCTGCTGTAGATCTCTGCTGTAGATCTCTCCTCTGCTGTAGATCTCTCCTCTCTGCTGCAGAACTCTGCTGTAGAACTCTGCTGTAGATCTCTGCTGTAGATCTCTGCTGTAGATCTCTCCTCTCTGCTGCAGAACTCTGCTGTAGAACTCTGCTGTAGATCTCTGCTGTAGATCTCTGCTGTAGATCTCTCCTCTGCTGTAGATCTCTCCTCTCTGCTGCAGAACTCTGCTGTAGAACTCTGCTGTAGATCTCTGCTGTAGATCTCTGCTGTAGATCTCTCCTCTCTGCTGTAGATCTCTCCTCTCTGCTGTAGATCTCTCCTCTCTGCTGCAGAACTCTGCTGTAGATCTCTGCTGTAGAACTCTGCTGTAGATCTCTGCTGTAGATCTCTCCTCTCTGCTGCAGAACTCTGCTGTAGATCTCTGCTGTAGATCTCTGCTGTAGATCTCTGCTGTAGATCTCTCCTCTCTGCTGCAGAACTCTGCTGTAGAACTCTGCTGTAGATCTCTGCTGTAGATCTCTCCTCTCTGCTGTAGATCTCTCCTCTCTGCTGTAGATCTCTCCTCTCTGCTGCAGAACTCTGCTGTAGATCTCTGCTGTAGAACTCTGCTGTAGATCTCTGCTGTAGATCTCTGCTGTAGATCTCTCCTCTCTGCTGTAGATCTCTCCTCTCTGCTGTAGATCTCTGCTGTAGATCTCTCCTCTCTGCTGTAGATCTCTGCTGTAGATCTCTCCTCTATGCTGTAGATCTCTCCTCTCTGATGTAGAACTCTACTGTAGATCTCTCTGCTGTAGATCTCTCCTCTCTGCTGCAGAACTCTGCTGTAGATCTCTGCTGTAGATCTCTCCTCTCTGCTACAGAACTCTGCTGTAGATCTCTGCTGTAGATCTCTCCTCTCTGCTACAGAACTCTGCTGTAGATCTCTGCTGTAGAAATCTGCTGTAGATCTCTCCTCTGCTGTAGATCTCTGCTGTAGATCTCTCCTCTCTGCTGTAGATCTCTGCTGTAGATCTCTCCTCTGCTGTAGATCTCTCCTCTCTGCTGTAGATCTCTGCTGTAGATCTCTCCTCTGCTGTAGATCTCTCTGCCATCTTAACAGGGAGGTCAGCTCACGTGTCTCATTCTCAGTCATCCTTCAGGCTTGAACTTGATACACTAGTCAGTATTGTGCTGGATAAAACCTTTGACCTTGCTGGATGAACGCTGTCTAACAGAGTCTGCACTGTACTGTAGGACTTGGTACCCTTGCTTATTTTTCTGTGATGAACTTTAGACCCACAACTGCCTCTCCCATTAGGCCAGGACCAGTGGCCCTTCCTGGGCATGGATATGAAAGACAACCCCCGTCTTCAGATATTTGGATGGCTTCAGTGGATTGATGGTGGATCAATTCCCCTCTCTGATTGGTTAACAGTGTTTTCTTGGTCTTGTTGTTCCAGACCCCCCCCAGGTCGGCCCCCGGTCTCCCCAGGGTCTGAAGCTCCCAGTGGGGTCTGCCTGTGGCCCGGGAGAGGTGCGCTACTTCAGTGTGATGTGGTGCAAAGCCAGTAAGAAGAAGCACAAACGCTGGGAGGGCGACGCTGTGCTGGTGACCAGAGGAAGAAACGCCACCATCAAGGACATGGAGGGAAAAGACATCGGCAAGGGTGAAACACCTGAGTCTAGAAACACTCACCTCAGTCTAGAAACACTCACCTGAGTCTAGAAACACTCACCTGAGTCTAGAAACACTCACCTGAGTCTAGAAACACTCACCTGAGTCTAGAAACACTCACCTGAGTCTAGAAACACTCACTTGAGTCTAGAAACACTCACCTGAGTCTAGAAACACTCACCTGTCTGACTCTAGAAACACTCACCTGTCTGACTCTAGAAACACTCACCTGAGTCTAGAAACACTCACCTCAGTCTAGAAACACTCACCTGAGTCTAGAAACACTCACCTGAGTCTAGAAACACTCACTTGAGTCTAGAAACACTCACCTGAGTCTAGAAACACTCACCTGTCTGACTCTAGAAACACTCACCTGTCTGACTCTAGAAACACTCACCTGAGTCTAGAAACACTCACCTCAGTCTAGAAACACTCACCTGAGTCTATAAACACTCGCCTGAGTCTAGAAACACTCACCTGTCTGACTCTAGAAACACTCACCTGTCTGACTCTAGAAACACTCACCTGAGTCTAGAAACACTCACCTGAGTCTAGAAACACTCACCTGAGTCTAGAAACACTCACCTGTCTGACTCTAGAAACACTCACCTGAGTCTAGAAACACTCACCTGAGTCTAGAAACACTCACCTCAGTCTAGAAACACTCACCTGTCTGACTCTAGAAACACTCACCTGTCTGACTCTAGAAACACTCACCTGAGTCTAGAAACACTCACCTCAGTCTAGAAACACTCACCTGAGTCTATAAACACTCGCCTGAGTCTAGAAACACTCACCTGTCTGACTCTAGAAACACTCACCTGTCTGACTCTAGAAACACTCACCTGAGTCTAGAAACACTCACCTGAGTCTAGAAACACTCACCTGAGTCTAGAAACACTCACCTGTCTGACTCTAGAAACACTCACCTGAGTCTAGAAACACTCACCTGAGTCTAGAAACACTCACCTGAGTCTAGAAACACTCACCTCAGTCTAGAAACACTCACCTGTCTGAGTCTAAAAACACTCATCTTTCCCCCCAGTTGAATACGCTGTGTCTGTGTGTGTGTATGTGTGTGTGTGTGTGTGTATGTGTGTGTGTGTGTGTGTGTGTTTAGGCAGTGGATACAAAGTATCAGAGCTGCTGTCTCTGTGTGAGGGGGAGAGTCTGATGGTGGGGGGGAAGGAGGTGGAGGTCATGGGGGTGATCTCACAGGAGGATTTCGCCAGAGGACGCTGTTTTCAAGACGTCCAAATTGACAAAGAGGAGCCCAAATCAGCCCCGCCCCCTTCTCGAAGACCCGCCTCCAAGTTGTTCTGTCGACCGATGCTATTGGGCGCAGCGCAGATGGGCGTGTCCAGGCAGCCCCAGGGGGAGCACACCTGCAGACCTCGTCACGACCCACTAGCTCCTGGTGTGCTTCCACACAAACCCAGAGCAAAACATAGTGCCTGTGTGTGAATGATGAAGCAGGTTTGATCCTGTCTCTAACTCTCAGGTGCGCTGGTGATGCCGCGACCCTCAGCCAATCACCAGTGGGCGTGTAACAAGACAGGTGTCCCTGTGGTGGATGTAGTGCTGGACCCTCACCTGACAGCTCACCTGCGGCCCCACCAGAGAGAGGGGCTGCTGTTCCTGTACGAGTGTGTGCTGGGGATGAGGTGAGGCTGGAGTACACTGCTGTTAAACCTGCTGTTAAACCAGCTGTTAAACCAGCTGTTAAACCAGCTGTTAAACCTGCTGTTAAACCTGCTGTTAAACCTGCTGTTAAACCTGCTGTTAAACCTGCTGTTAAACCAGCTGTTAAACCTGCTGTTAAACCAGCTGTTAAACCAGCTGTTAAACCAGCTGTTAAACCTGCTGTTAAACCTGCTGTTAAACCAGCTGTTAAACCAGCTGTTAAACCTGCTGTTAAACCTGCTGTTAAACCAGCTGTTAAACCAGCTGTTAAACCAGCTGTTAAACCAGCTGTTAAACCAGCTGTTAAACCTGCTGTTAAACCTGCTGTTAAACCTGCTGTTAAACCAGCTGTTAAACCTGCTGTTAAACCAGCTGTTAAACCAGCTGTTAAACCTGCTGTTAAACCTGCTGTTAAACCTGCTGTTAAACCTGCTGTTAAACCAGCTGTTAAACCAGCTGTTAAACCTGCTGTTAAACCAGCTGTTAAACCAGCTGTTAAACCAGCTGTTAAACCTGCTTTAATACCACTGCTAGCTAAAAGATGCTGCTCTTAGAAGATGTATGTTTGTGTGTGTGGTGTGTGTGTGTGCGTGTGTGGTGTGTGTGGCGTGGTGCGTGTGTGTGCAGGGTTGCAGGGCGCTATGGGGCCATCCTGGCAGATGAGATGGGTCTGGGGAAGACCCTCCAGGCTGTGTCCCTGGCCTGGACTCTGCTGAGGCAGGGGCCGTACGGAGGGAGGCCCGTCGCTAAGCGTGTGCTTGTGGTTGCCCCCGGCAGCCTGGTCCAGAACTGGGGGGCGGAGTTTAACAAGTGGCTGGGTCGTGAGAGGATCAGTGTGTTCACTGTGGACCAGGTGAGAGGATCAGTGTGTTCACTGTGGACCAGGTGAGAGGATCAGTGTGTTCACTGTGGACCAGGTGAGAGGATCAGTGTGTTCACTGTGGACCAGGTGAGAGGATCAGTGTGTTCACTGTGGACCAGGTGAAGGATCAGTGTGTTCACTGTGGACCAGGTGAGAGGATCAGTGTGTTCACTGTGGACCAGGTGAAGGATCAGTGTGTTCACTGTGGACCAGGTGACACCAGCTGAACTCATGTTCCTCATGTTCACTGCATAGAACAAGCTGCCTTTGCATAGTGTCCTCAATGATATGCCTTCTCATTGCTTATGTGTGTGTGTCTGTGTGCGTGTTTCTGTGTGTGTGTGTGTCTGTCTGTGTGTGTGTGTCTGTGTGTGTGTGTGTGTGTCTGTGTGTGTGTCTGTGTGTGTGTGTGTGTGTGTGTGCGTCTGTGTGTGTGTGTGTGTGTGTCTGTGTGTGTGTGTGTCTGTGTGTGTCTGTGTGTTTCTGTGTGTGTGTGTGTGTGTGTGTACGTCTGTGTGTGTGTGTCTGTGTGTGTGTCTGTGTGTTTTTGTGTGTGTGTGTGTGTGTGTGTGTGTGTGTAGGACCACAGACTGGAGCAGTATGCTGCATCTCCTCTGAACAGTGTTCTCGTCATCAGCTATGAGATGCTGCTGCGCTCCGTGGATCAGGTGGGAGGAGCCAGTCATGTCCTTAACACCAGGGGGTGCCCCTCCCCCTTCCACAGCTAACCTGTGTGACTGTGTCTCTGTGTGTGTGTGTGTGTGTGTGTGTGTGTGTCTCTGTGTGTCTGTGTGTGTGTGTGTGTGTGTGTGTGTGAGCAGATCCAGAAGCTGGACTTTGGTCTGGTCATCTGTGATGAGGGTCATCGTCTGAAGAACAGCAGCATCAAGACATCCTCAGCTCTCAGCAGCCTCACATGTTCGCGCAGAGTCATCCTGACTGGTACACACACACTAACACACACACTCACACACTAACACACTCAGCTAGGTCCATTTCATAATCCAGTTTAATGACTTTGTACAAACCATGAAGCTAAACTAGCTTGTTGGTTTCCATGGTGATGTTGGTGTCAGGCACGCCTGTCCAGAACGACCTGCAGGAGTTCTACAGCATCATCGAGTTTGTGAACCCAGGAATCCTGGGATCTGCTGCAGCCTTCAGGAAGCTGTATGAGGAGCCCATCCTGCTGTCTACACAACCCTGCTGCACACAGGTAATACACACACACACACACACACCTGCCCTGCTGCACACAGGTAATACACACACACACCTGCCCTGCTGCACACAGGTAATACACACACACACACCTGCCCTGCTGCACACAGGTAACACACACACACACCTGCCCTGCTGCACACAGGTAACACACACACACACACACCTGCCCTGCTGCACACAGGTAATACACACACACACACCTGCCCTGCTGCACACAGGTAATACACACACACACACACCTGCCCTGCTGCACACAGGTAATACACACACACACCTGCCCTGCTGCACACAGGTAACACACACACACACCTGCCCTGCTGCACACAGGTAACACACACACACACCTGCCCTGCTGCACACAGGTAACACACACACACACCTGCCCTGCTGCACACAGGTAATACACACACACACACACCTGCCCTGCTGCACACAGGTAATACACACACACACCTGCCCTGCTGCACACAGGTAACACACACACACACCTGCCCTGCTGTACACAGGTAATACACACACACACACCTGCCCTGCTGCACACAGGTAACACACACACACACCTGCCCTGCTGCACGCAGGTAACACACACACACACCTGCCCTGCTGCACACAGGTAATACACACACACACACACCTGCCCTGCTGCACACAGGTAATACACACACACACCTGCCCTGCTGCACACAGGTAATACACACACACACACACCTGCCCTGCTGCACACAGGTAACACACACACACACCTGCCCTGCTGCACACAGGTAACACACACACACACCTGCCCTGCTGCACACAGGTAACACACACACACCTGCCCTGCTGCATGCAGGTAATACACACACACCTGCCCTGCTGCACACACACACACACACACCTGCCCTGCAGCACACACACACACACCTGCTGCACGCAGGTCACACACACACACACACCTGCCTGCAGCACACACACACCTGCCCTGCTCCACACACACACACACTGGCCCTGCTCCACACACACAGCTGTGTGGCGTCCCGCTCAGGTGCTGTGTGTCTGCAGGAGGAGAGGATGCTGGGAGAAGAGCGGGCGTCTGAGCTGTCTCGTCTGACTAGCATGTTCATTCTGAGGCGGACCCAGGAAATCATCAACCGCTACCTGCCCCCGCGATCTGATTGGACGTTGTTCTGTAGCCCCGCCCCCCTGCAGAGAGAGCTGTACCAGGCACTCTCCCAGCGCGTCTTCCGTACCTGCCTGCAGGGGGCGACAATCTCCACACACACACACCTGGCCTACATCACAGCCCTGAAGAAACTCTGCAACCACCCAGGACTGCTGTACTCCACTGTGAAGGTACACACAGGCATAAGAGTGTGTGATCCTGTAGTGTGTGTGTGATCCTGTAGTGTGTGTGTGTGATCCTGTACTGTGTGTGTGATCCAGGACAGGACACACAGCCTCTCCGAGGACAGCTCTCTGTATGAGGAGCTTCTGTCCATCTTCCCAGACAGTTTCTCCTCAGGACGGTTCAACACTGCTGATTCAGGGAAGCTGCTGGTTCTGTCAGACCTGCTGAATGCTGTCAGACACCTCAGCCCTTCAGACAGGTCAGTCTGCCTGTCTGCCTGTCTGTCTGCCTGTCTGTCTCTCTCTGCCTGTCCCTCTGCCTGTCTGTCCACATGACTGTCTGCCTGTCTGTCTGTCTGTCTGTCTGCCTGTCTGTTTGTCTGTCTTTCTGGGTAATTTAACTACTTACATGTAGTCATTTATCAGACGCTCTTATCTAAAGCGACTTACAGTACAGGGACATTCCCCCCTGAGGACAGTAGGATGAAGTACCTTGCCCAGGGACACAATGTCATCTGGCACAGCCGGCAACATTCTGATTACTAGCCTGATTAGTTAGTGTGTGTGTGTGTGTGTGTGTGTGTGTGTGCAGGGTGGTCCTGGTCTCTAACTATACTCAGACTCTGGATCTCCTCCAGGACCTGTGTGTCCACCTGAACTACACCTTCTGCCGTCTAGACGGTCACACCCCCACCATGCAGAGGCAGCGTCTGGTGGACGGCTTTAACAGCCCCCAGTCCCGCACCTTCATCTTCCTGCTGAGCTCCAAGGCAGGAGGCCTGGGCCTCAACCTGGTGGGGGCCTCTCACCTGGTCCTGTACGACATCGACTGGAACCCTGCTAACGACATCCAGGTGAGACACAACCTGCTCTCCTCCACCAGGTGGCAGTGTGTGTTCAGGTCCTGTGTGATGTGTGTTCAGGTCCTGTGTGATGTGTGTTCAGGCTCTGTGTGATGTGTGTTCAGGCTCTGTGTGATGTGTGTTCAGGCTCTGTGTGATGTGTGTTCAGGCTCTGTGTGATGTGTGTTCAGGCTCTGTGTAATGTGTGTTCAGGCTGTGTGATGTGTGTTCAGGCTCTGTGTGATGTGTGTTCAGGCTCTGTGTAATGTGTGTTCAGGCTCTGTGTGATGTGTGTTCAGGCTCTGTGTAATGTGTGTTCAGGCTCTGTGTAATGTGTGTTCAGGCTCTGTGTGATGTGTGTTCAGGCTCTGTGTGATGTGTGTTCAGGCTCTGTGTAATGTGTGTTCAGGCTCTGTGTGATGTGTGTTCAGGCTCTGTGTGATGTGTGTTCAGGCGATGTCTCGTGTGTGGAGGGATGGTCAGAAGAAGTCTGTGCACACCTATCGTCTGCTCACTGCAGGTTAGTACACACACACACACACACACACACACACACAGGTACACGGGCACATGCACACCACTTTCACACTCTACTTGGTAACATTACATGTCTGATTGTGTGTGTGTGTGCGCGCGTGTGTCAGGAACCATTGAGGAGCGTATTTTCCAGAGGCAGGTGTCTAAGCAGGGCCTTTCTGGAGCTGTGGTGGACCTGGGGAAAGGGGCGGAGCACAGCAGCTTCTCCTCCAATCAGCTTGCAGATCTCTTCAGTTTTACAGACACACCCTGTCTGACTCATGACCTGCTGAGCTGCAGCTGTAGTCTGGATGGTTCAGTCCAAGGTAAGAGATGGTTCAGTCCAAGGTAAGAGATGGTTCACTCCAAGGTAAGAGGCGCTCACAGCTCCTCCTGGACACATGGCCTGTTTGGATATTGACCATGTATGTGTGTTCAGTCCCAGAGGAGGAAGAGGAGCCAGGAAGTGACAGGCCTTGCCAGCTGGGTCGTCATGGTGACGGTGTGGGCGTGAACCAGAAGCATGTGAGCATGTCGGAGCTGATGCGTTGGAGACACTTCTCTGGAGACACGCCCACCTTCACAGACCCCTACCTGCAGATGGCTCGAAAACACATCTGCTTTGCCTTCCAGTCTGCCGTCACACACACACCTCTCTGATACACACACCCCTCTCTGACACACACACCTCTCTGATACACACACACCTCTCTGACACACACACCTCTCTGATACACACACACCTCTCTGATACACACACCCCTCTCTGACACACACACACCTCTCTGATACACACACACCTGTCTGACACACACACACCTCTCTGATACACACACACCTCTCTGACACACACACACACCTCTCTGACACACACACACCTCTCTGACACACACACCTCTCTGATACACACACACCTCTCTGATACACACACACCTCTCTGATACACACACACCTCTCTGATACACACACACCTCTCTGATACACACACACCTCTCTGATACACACACACACCTCTCTGACACACACACCCTACTGACACACACACACTTACCACTGGGTTCTAGTGAGGTGGGTCAGGTTGATCAACAGTAAGCTTCCATTTCTGTTTAACCTTTTCCTAATAAAGGTAGTGAAACAGCAGTCCTGTGTTATTATAGAGTTTCTATTAATCTGAACCCTTCCATGATGAAGTAGACTAGCTATGCTGCAGTGTGTTATAGAATACCTCCCATGTTTAAACATGTGATGGATGGAGAGACAGTGAAAGCCAGAGAGACAGTTACAGGTCAGCTTTATCTAACCAGTCTACCTTCAGTCTGTCTCAGACTAGAAAGTTCTATTCCTCAAAGATACTGAACATGTTTGTCCACACATGTAACTATGACATCAGAAAAGAACAAACCATGGCTTTACTCTCCATGTGGTCCCAGTCTGAGCAGCAGGGAGAGTGTGGGAGAGCAGGCAGCCTCCATGTGGGGCTTTTGTGTTCCACATGTGGGTCAGGCTCGGCTGGTCTTGGGGGGGGGGGGGGGGGGGGGGGTGTCGTGTGTGGTGTGTGTGGAGCATGTGGCCTGTGGAGGTGTGATGGCTGTGTGTGCCTCCTCCTCCCCAGAGAAACATGCTGCTGTGTGGGTGTTCTGGATGAGGTGTGTCCTGCTTTCAATGCTGAATTACTGTGTCCCAGATGAGTGGCAGATTGAATGGACGTTACACAAACAGTTATTTGTGCCCATGGTCACTCATGCTGGAGATGGTTAGCCAGCAGTGTTGTGTAATAACCAGACTGTTCAGCATCAGCTGTGTGTCAGTCAGTACGTGATGTGAGTCAGCAGTGATCTACAGAAGGGGGGGGGGGGTGCTCTCACTTTCAACCTCTCTCCAGGAAACAAACAATCACCCCATTAACCTGTTAATCCATCCTCCATCCATCTTTGTTAATCTTTCTCTGTTCGTCCTCCTGCCTCTCAATAGATGCATCTATTGGACACTAAAATATGATGCATGTTTCCTCATTATGAATCTGTTTCAGTGACGAGTGATCTGGTCTGTACCAGTGATCTGGTCTGTACTAGTGATCTGGTCTGTACCAGTGATCTGGTCTGTACTAGTGATCTGGTCTGTACTAGTGATCTGGTCTGGTCTGTACCAGTGATCTGGTCTGTACTAGTGATCTGGTCTGTACCAGTGATCTGGTCTGTACTAATGATCTGGTCTGTACCAGTGATCTGGTCTGTACCAGTGATCTGATCTGTACTAGTGATCTGGTCTGTACCAGTGATCTGGTCTGTACCAGTGATCTGGTCTGTACTAGTGATCTGGTCTGTACTAGTGATCTGGTCTGGTCTGTACCAGTGATCTGCTCTGGTCTGTACCAGTGATCTGTGGGACCTCATGCCAGTGGGACCTCATTCCAGCGTAACTTCATGCCAGTGGGACCTCATGCCACTGGGCCCTAATGCCAGTGTAACCTCATGCCAGCGGGACATCATGCCAGTGGGACCTCATGCCAGCGGGACCTCATGCCAGCGGGACCTCATGCCAGTGGGAGTGTTTTAAGGGTCTCTGCTCATATTTTTGCACTGCAGGATGTTATCCACTGTCCAGTGAACCTCAGCTCTGGTAACACAAATTACCCTGGTACAAAAACAGCACTCAGGATTAGAGAAATTAGGATTAGAGGTTAATCTGCTGTACTTGCTGTTCAGCAACAAGTAGTGATCTCAGTTCTGTTCCCCCTGATCTGAAGCATTAGATCTCAGCAGGATTACTGAGTCACCTTGCTGGTAAACAATCTACAGTGATGTAGCAGACTGTGTCCTCGTGCCATTTGAAGACGTGACACTTTGATCTTGCCTCTTATCAGCCGTTCTAAACAGCGGGAGGAAACAAACAGCCTCTCCTCGTGAACTGCTCGATGCTCAGCCTCCCTCCGCGTGCCCCCTCCGGACCCAGAGCGAGCGAGGGGTGTTGGATTGGACAAGAGGCCGAGTGACGTCAAAGTAACCCCCACACGCGCTGAAACTGTTGCCCTTTATTTAAAGCGCGCGGGGAAAGCTCATCAGAACATTGGATTACCCGGGCTCGAGCTGCCAGAGGCATCAGAGGACAGCTCATCTGATTCGATCTAGAAGGCTTCACTTCACCGAATAACCGGCAGCTCCCGTAGCAACATTCAATATTGACCACATCAGTTCCTTTACTGGGTTTAGAATCAACAGCTGATATTAGAAGCAGTTTTCTAAGTTTGATCAACATGCTGGGAAACATGCGGCGGCACAGTTTGCGTTTACAGCACGAGCTTCACCGGTGGAGCATCTGCGATCCCGGTAGCCACGTGCTGTCTGACAGCCTGACCCGGGTCCCGTCCTTCATCTCGCGCTCCAAGTCACACATGAGCTCTGCTGGGGAGTCGAACGGAAGCCGCGAGAGCTGCTCCTCTACCGACTCTATGATCTGTACCGACTCGGTGTGTGATGTCATCCAGGACCAGTTCCGCGTGGTGCTTCTAGGAGCTCGCGGAGTCGGGAAAACAGCTCTGGCCAGCATCTTCGCGGGTGCAGCTGACAGTATGGACAGCGAGGACTGCGAACTGTACTCAGGTGACAAACTGACATTTAACCACCTTGATAGTTTTCTTTATGGTTCTTATTTCATCATCTGACTCATTATGAACAAGGTCTCGTGCTTTTCAGACAAGGTGTGTGAGCAGCTCGTGACCGTGGATGGAGAGACTGTGACGTTCACTCTGGTAGACACGTGGGATGGAGAGGTGAGTCCTTAACAAACCATCCAGAACACACTGACAGTAGTGTGTTCAGCAGTGTTCAGTAGTGTGTTCAGCAGACAGTGTTCAGCAGTGTTCAGCAGTGTTCAGCCAGTGTTCAACAGTGTTCAGCAGTGTTCAGTAGTGTTCAGCAGTGTTCAGCAGTGTTCAGCCAGTGTTCAACAGTGTTCAGTAGTGTTCAGTAGTGTTCAGCCAGTGTTCAGTAGTGTTCAGCAGTGTTCAGCAGTGTTCAGCCAGTGTTCAACAGTGTTCAGTAGTGTTCAGCCAGTGTTCAGCAGTGTTCAGCAGTGTTCAGCTTGTGTTCAGTAGTGTTTAGCAGTGTTTAGCTTGTGTTCAGCTTGTGTTCAGCTTGTGTTCAGCAGTGTTCAGCCAGTGTTCAGCAGTGTTCAGCCAGTGTTCAACAGTGTTCAGTAGTGTTCAGCTTGTGTTCAGCAGTGTTCAACAGTGTTCAGTAGTGTTCAGGTGGTTTTCGGGGGTTTTCATATGTGTTTTCTTCCAGGATGATGGTTGCTTGGCTCAGGAACAGTGTATGCTGACAGCAGATGCCTTCCTCCTGGTTTACTCTATAACTGACCGGGCCTCCTTCCTGCGTGCCTCAGACCTGAGGATATCCCTCCGCTGCCTGCGTCCAGCGCACCACACCCCCATCATCCTGGTGGGGAACAAATGTGACCTGGTCCGCAGCAGAGAGGTGTCTGTTACTGGTGAGTGATGCAGGTGTGTCTGTTACTGGTGAGTGATGCAGGTGTGTCTGTTACTGGTGAGTGATGCAGGTGTGTCTGTCAGTGGTGATGCAGGTGTGTCTGTTACTGGTGAGTGATGCAGGTGTGTCTGTCAGTGGTGAGTGATGCAGGTGTGTCTGTCAGTGGTGATGCAGGTGTGTCTGTCAGTGGTGAGTGATGCAGGTGTGTCTGTCAGTGGTGAGTGATGCAGGTGTGTCTGTTACTGGTGATGCAGGTGTGTCTGTTACTGGTGATGCAGGTGTGTCTGTCAGTGGTGAGTGATGCAGGTGTGTCTGTTACTGGTGAGTGATGCAGGTGTGCCTGTCAGTGGTGAGTGATGCAGGTGTGTCTGTTACTGGTGATGCAGGTGTGTCTGTTACTGGTGAGTGATTCGGGTGTGTCTGTCAGTGGTGATGCAGGTGTGTCTGTTACTGGTGAGTGATGCAGGTGTGTCTGTTACTGGTGAGTGATGCAGGTGTGTCTGTCAGTGGGGATGCAGGTGTGTCTGTCAGTGGTGATGCAGGTGTGTCTGTTACTGGTGATGCAGGTGTGTCTGTCAGTGGTGAGTGATGCAGGTGTGTCTGTTACTGGTGATGCAGGTGTGAGCTGATTGGTTGTGTGTTGTGTTCCCAGAGGGCCGAGCGTGTGCTGCTGTTTTTGACTGCAAGTTCATAGAGACGTCAGCAGCCATGCAGCACAACGTGTGGGAGGCTTTCCACGGCATTGTCCGCCAGCTGAGGCTGCGCCGCCACACCAAGGAGGCCAACGAGCAACGCCGCCATACACACCCTCACACACACAAGCACACACCGCAGAAGAGCATACACAGGAAAGCCAAGCATTTCCTGGACAAGTTGGTGGCCAAAAACAACTCCAACATGGCGTTCCGGCTCAAGTCTAAATCCTGCCACGATCTGTCTGTGCTCTAGGACCCAGAAGACACCTGCACCCTGGGCCACGCCCTCTTGGGCCATGCCCCACCTGGGCCACACCCACCTCTACAGTCTACATTAGATTTATCCATCTGAACTCAGCTGCTGTTCCCTCTGCCAGCCTCTGTGAGGACCTGGAAGATCAGCCAGCTGTTCTGGTATCACTGACAGACCTGTGAAGACTTTAATGACACTTTGAAATGTTGGGACAAACAAGAGACTTTGAAACACAAAGCAGAGGAGTCAGATGGTGTCAGATATTTAAGACGTCAGTCCCCCTCCCTCCCTCCCTCCCTCCCTCCCTCCCTCCCTCCCTCCCTCCCTCCCTCCCTCCCTCCCTCCCTCCCTCCCTCCTTGTTTCTGCTCGTCTCTCCTCTTTCTCATTCTTTGTTAGGGAGTCTTATCCAGTGCCAAGATAGATGGACCCCAGCAGCAGTAACCCAGATCAGTGAGGCCCTGTTATTGTTCTTGTCTCATCACTGGCTATTTTCAGCAGGTTATCTCATTGTTGTCTGGTGTTTAAGCACTTTTGCAATACTACTGTATTTAATTGGTGAATAAAAACATTCTTAAACAGAAGCCTTTTCCATTGCCTGCAGTTCGGTGCAGTTTACTAGTCACAACCCAGAGACCACAGGACTGAATATAACACCTGATTATGTTCAAGTTACATCCTGACCCGGTAAACAATAGAGATAGAGAAAATGGTTTTGCGTACACACACCAAGCAGTCATGGAGTATAACTTTTAGACCTTGAGGGAGGGAGTGAGGTGTGTGTGTGTGAGTGAGTGTGTGTGTGTGTGTGTGTGTGTCTTCTGGTAAAATTCAGTCCTGCTGAGATCCAATCAGCTTCTTCAGTAGGTCCTTCAGTAGATCCTTCAGTAGATCCTTCTGTAGGTCCTTCATTGGTTCCTTCAGTAGGTCTTTCTGTAGGTCTTTCTGTAGGTCCTTCTGTAGGTCTTTCTGTAGGTCCTTCTGTAGGTCCTTCATTGGTTCCTTCAGTAGGTCTTTCTGTAGGTCCTTCAGTAGATCCTTCAGTAGATCCTTCAGTAGATCCTTCAGTAGGTCCTTCAGTAGGTCCTTCAGTAGGTCCAGCTGAACTCCCTGTCTGATGATAAAGGTGACCAGGCCATTTCAACAACC